>JAODXP020000026.1:1280743-1412632 GCA_027497455.2 Sardinella longiceps
GAGAAGGGTCCAGCTGCAGTATTGACGGTTCCGCCTTAATGCCAGAACGCCCATGGGCGTTCCAAGAATTTGCAGATTGGCCAATCGTGAAGAATTTCGCAAGGGACACTGGGTATGATGTCATTCTCAAATCCATTTCTGAAAGCTATGGCGCACACCGCTCTAACTCGTGGTCAGCAATGGTGACATCTTGCTAGGAAGATTATGTTGGTAAGTTGGCTATATTGTTTATTTCGACAACATGCACTGACATTGTAGCCTAGCTTTCGCAGACACTCGTGTATTCATTCATCTGCGCGGGAGTCAGGTTACTGACATTAAGGTTGTAATCTTAATTGCATTCGAATTCGACAGACAGATATAACGTTAACGTTAGCAGCTAACGTTAGGGTCGTGTTCTCTTCTCTCGTCCTACTGTATGTGGTGTACACTTAGCAGCTAACGCTACCTAAAAGAAAGTACCCCATAATATAAGTGCTAAACAAAACTGTTATTTGAAATACGATACGATTGAGAAGCAAGGTTAACGTGGTTAAGCACAACGGCGCCATGGACCTGTGCACAGATATTAAACCTGAACTGTGAAAGTATGCTAACGTTATGAATTGTTTGGCTGATGAGGTAAAATGTGTGCCTGCAAATCTTTGCATTTAGTCAAGTTGCTTACACTGCTACAGTCTTGATTGTTAACTGTGATTTGATGACATAATCAAAGCTATTGAGGGTGGAGATCTGTATACAGCCATCATGAAATACGATACGATTGAGAAGCAAGGTTAACGTGGTTAAGCACAACGGTGCCATGGACCTGTGCACAGATATTAAACCTGAACTGTGAAAGTATGCTAACGTTATGAATTGTTTGGCTGATGAGGTAAAATGTGTGCCTGCAAATCTTTGCATTTAGTCAAGTTGCTTACACTGCTACAGTCTTGATTGTTAACTGTGATTTGATGACATAATCAAAGCTATTGAGGGTGGAGATCTGTATACAGCCATCATTTAATGATAATCATTGTTAAGAAATTGCGTTCTTTTTTCTCAATTACAGGGTGCATCTTGCCAGTACCAAAGCAACAGCTGTGGGGTATATATGTTGATGGTGAGAGAGCCTACAATATTTTACAAAATGATTACTGATATTGCGTTTGCAGACCAACTAACAGGTCCTGATGTTTTTTGTTTGTTTGTTTGTTTTTTTCAGTATGCAATGTACGCCACACTGGAAAAGACGTGTGATTTTGGGGAGGTGAGTTTTCTGAATCTTAAAAGAATATGTAGTGGAATATGTTTTTTTAATATTCCAGCCATCCTATTTGGAGCCTACAGTTAACATTCACCATATACACTTAGCTATTGAAGGAAAGGACTACATCTCTGTACATTGCCAGTACTATAACCTTGTAAAAAGCTATGGAGATCTTTAAAAGGGAACTATGCTACGCTACTATACTAACATTTTTAGTTCAATTTACCTTTATTTAGCAGCTTAAGAGTCATTGTGGTGATTGTACAGCAGTTTTTAGGTCGATTGATAACCGCTTCGCCTCGCTCTAGCTCCTCTCGGCGTAGAAATTGAATATGCAATATTCATATGCATAGTTCATCTTTTTACTGTACAGGTTGATATGTTGTCTATTTGGAGGTGGTGGTGCCAACAGCTGTTGCAGGGATCCCTACTGAAGTATTATATACTGTATTCATAATTTCCTCACTACTCATACATATTGGGTGTTCCCAATACCTTTCCCACTACCCCCCCCCCCCCCTTTCCTGTAGCCCTACAGGTCAACGTAGCGCATCTGTGGCACCTGTCAGCCAAACCCTGGAGGCCGCATGCATGGAGAGGTACAGTATTAGAGATTGTACTTTACCATTTGCCCACATAGCAATAAGTTATACAAAAGAAATTTTGAGTATTTTCCTCTCTGCTCATATTGGCTGCTCATGAAGCTGGTAGTTAAACCTCACCCTCTCTCTCTCTCTCTCTCTCTCTGTACCCCAACAGAACAAGCTGGAACACCTTTCTTGCCCTCGCCATTAACACATGTTGGTCCCACCCTTGAAGCATTGAGCAGAGAAAGGTATTAAAGAATGTACTTTGCCATTTGCCAACATCTATCTATTAATGCATGGAAGGCCTGTCTGTTACCCTGTGTGTCTATTCCATGCAAAACCCGTGGGCGACACAGGATGCTTTACATTGACATTAAGTCAATTTATATCATAAGCACATGAAAAAGTGGTCTATTTTGTTTTTAGGATGTTCACTGCACTGCCTTCTGTGGTGTAACCAGTTCCATTGATCACAGTGGAAGTTAATTGTTACGGCAGAAGTGGCTTTCACTTCATGCATCCAGCGTAGCCTCCCTGTGTAACTCTTGAGCCACTCATCTGACTGACCATCAATTTGCTACAGGTCTTGCTAATGGCATGTGTGAGAGCAGTGCGAAGTGGTTGGCTTTGGACCAAAAACAACAAATATCTTAATATTAAGCCAATTATATACTGTATCCATAATTTCCTCACTACTCATACATATTGGGGGATCATGAAGATGATTGCTAACCCAACACCCCCCCCCCCACCCCACCCACCCCGCTTGTAGCCCTACAAGTCAAGGTAGCACATCTGTGGCACATGTCAGCCAAACCCTGGAGGCTGCATGCTGGGAGAGGTATTACATTGTACTTTGCCATTTGCCCACATAGTAATAAGTTATACAAAAGAAACATTGAGTATTTTCCTCTCTGCTCATATTGGCTGCTCATGAAGATAGTAGTTAAACCTCACCCTCTCTCTTTCTGTACCCCAACAGAACAAGCTGGAACACCTTTCTTGCCCTCGCCATCAACGCATGTTGGTCCCACCCTTGAAGCATTGAGCAGAGAAAGGTATTAAAGAATGTACTTTGCCATTTGCCAACATCTATCTATTAATGCATGGAAGGCCTGTCTGTTACCCTGTTTGTCTATTCCATGCATAACCCACGGGCTACACAGGATGCTTTACATTAACATTAAGTCAATTTATATCATGAGCACATGAAAGAGTGGTCTATTTTGTTTTTAGGATGTTCACTGCACTGCAGTGGTGTAACCAGTTCCATTGATCACAGTGGAAGTTAATTGTTACGGCAGAAATGGTTTTCACTTCATGCATCCAGCGTAGCCTCCCTGTGTAACTCTTGAACCACTCATCTGACTTACCATCAATTTGCTACTATGTGTGAGAGCAGTGCGAAGTTGTTGGCTTTGGACCAAAAACAACAAATGTCATTATACACTGTATCCATAATTTTCTCACTACTCATACATATTGCATAATTTTCTCTCTGTTCATATTGGCTGCTCATGAAGATGGTTGCCTCCCTGTGTAACTCTTGAACCACTCATCTGACTGACCTTCAATTTGCTACAGGTTTTGCTAATGGCATGTGTGAGTGCAGTGCAAAGTGGTTGGCTTTGGACCAAAAACAACTAATATCTAAATATTAAGCCATTGCCCAAAGCAGTAAATCATTCAAAGCAAACCTTGCATTTATTTTTTATTTGGTGTATTCTCTCTTTCCCTCTCCTCAGCCCCGCAGAACAAGTGGCAGCGATGGACAGGCCTGTCCTCCCCCGGAGATCCTGCAGAGGATCATCAAGGAGACGCTCTGCTTGGACATGGGAATGCTGTTTTTTTTTAATAGGATATCATCATAGAAGATGTCTGACTCCCTGCCTGGCACTACACACACACACACACACACACACACACACACACAGTCCAGCCAGTCTCCCAACTCACTGCACAGCATTTTAATGTATCTGACCACAAATTGTCCTGAAATCCTTGAAGTTAATGCAAATTAGTTAATAATACCATATCCTTAACAGAGCAAGGTGTAAGTTCTAATTTCTTATCTCTAAAACTGGGGGTAGGGATATCTCAGGCTTTTTTTGTTTTGAGTTCTGAGACATGCTTCTTTTTTGAGAGAGAGAGAGGATTGGGGGATATGTTTGCAATATAATATAATAGTATCTGAAGTTTAAGGATTTTATTTGTTCAGTTTGAAAAAGAAAGAAGAGAAACTAGGGAAAAGGAGAGAAACTTAACACTGCCAAGCTGATTCCTGACCTTGTGCCACAGCTTTAATCCAGTTTTATTCATTCTTTATTTCTTGTTTATTCATTGCTTTTTATTTATTTGCTATTCTGGTCTATAATGTGTTTTTGGTATTTATTTATTTGTTATGCCGGTCTGAAATGTGTTTTAATATGTCCACAGATGTAAAATAGCTTTGTAGCTAACTGGTACATGGCCCCTGTCAAATAAACCAATAAACTAAACTTCACTTCACTGTTCATGTTTGTTTGAAATAAACTGTTTGAGAGTTACAATTCTGTTTTATTTAATCATCCAATGTGTGCTAAAGGTGGTGGGGGCGGCATAGAAGTGTCCCCAGCTCGTAAGCGACGTTCAACATGCAACCTAGGAAGTGCAAGTTTTCTGTATGGTCTCAATGGCGGAATAAAACTGTTTTTGTGTTATCGTTATCATACTATAACGTAGAGGGACGTGCCGCGTGACTTATGAGCTCTGCGGATTCAGTCAGTAGGCTATCTGTAATGTAAAGGAAGGGGCCTCATTGAGTGTATTCACTGGTATTACGTAGGGATACACCGAAAAATATTTGGTTGATGTAGGCCTACGTGTCCTGTTAACTCTTTTTCCGTTTGACATCAAACAATCTGCATGACTTAAATATTGCAAATACTCCTTTTACAATCGGAATAAGAATCATTTTCACGAACTTTACTCTGGACAAAATACAAACGAGTCGCCAAATGCTTTCACTTTCCTATCTATCGAGGCTAGCGATAGCACATGAGAACCCGGATGTTCAATAACAAAGCAGCACGTTGACAGTGACGAAGTAAGGGGCAGTACTGTGTGAGGGCGTTTTATCGAGGACTGGGCGTTTTAGATGAGACGCAGCTGGATGATGTTGGCCTTATCTGCTCTCCCATCGCATTATCATGTGTTCCTGCACGCGTATCTCTCAGGAGGTAAATCTGAATGTTTTCACTTGTGCTGGGCTTACGCGTCTTTATCACGGAGCGCCAGGGAGCCATCTTATCATGCAGATCAGTGAGTCCTCTTGTTTTTCCGCTCCCATTTGCATATTGATATTTTCCCTTTTCTGTCTTCCTTAAATGTCTGTTCACCTTGCTCAGCCTGCCTGCCGCTCCGGGCCAACTGCTCTGCATTCTGCGTGGAGGCCGGGGCTGTGTTGTTAGTGGGTATTAGTATAGATTTTCCCTTTTCTAATCTCCTGCCTCAGTGCCTCGGAGTCTATATATTTCCCATCTTATACTGTCCAAGTGTGCTGCCATGACCACACCTGCTTGCCCATAGTGAGACTGGGTGGCACAGTACAGACACTGCCTGATGTGCTTGGAGATGGCAGTTGGGAGCCATCTTATCACACGCTATGTGACGGAGATAAATTTTACATTTTCAATTCTTACAAAGTCAGTTATTGAAAAGTATTTACTTATTTAAAAACTGAGGAAATGAAATGATGTCCTTTTAAGTTCATTCCTTAGTAAAGCACCTCACTATCAGTCTCTATATTTAAACTGCCATATAAAGGTCCCTAAAGGATTCTGTAAGATGCTCAAAGCTGAAGGCTATGGAACAAAAGTTGTGTCTATTAGTTGCGGTGCTGTAAAATGCATGTTTCTATTCAATAATACATAGTGCCATTAAACATTGAGCTTTATTAGAAGTTCGAAGAAGCCACATGAAAGACCTTGAAGAGAGCGGTGTCGTGAGGATATGGACCATCTTTGCATGAGGAATCAGTGGATAATTTCTCAAGGCCATTTCTCGTTACATCAGAGACATGGGAAACCCAGTAATGCTGGGGGCAAGATGTTGCTTTACTGGTGAATGAGTAAAATAGTAGTTCATTCCAGAACAACTTATTAAGTATTTATGCTCTTTGTGCATTAAAATCTTGATATTTTGTTTCTACTTGTCATATAAAGGTTATGTGATTTCTCAGATCATATCCACATCGTAAGCTGTAAATCTGGCAACCACGTCTTGTCATCTGCAGAGTCATAGTACAAAATATTGTCAGCATTTTAAAAATTAGTTTTAGTATTTAGGATTTTCAGAGACATTGATTTCATGTTTCATTTAGGCTACTTGGCAACTAGTCATGTATTTGAGGACACAGTATTACCCTACATATCACATTCATTAAAGTCAAATAAATTGGATGTCACAATATTTGCATGTGGGAGCGGCACACTCTAACCCAGCTTGACATTGATGGGGAACAGTTTCCCTCCTGAGACATTAGTGAAGAGGGCTGGGTTGGGTTGCTTAGCTTTTGGGGGATTTTGAAAGCTGCAATAGATGATTCAGCTTCTTCTCTCTCTGTGCTAATTAGATCTGTGCATGGTAAGCAATCACTGACAAGTTCACCCAGAAACATTATTGTTGCAGATTCATGCTTTACATATGCAAAGGTTTGGTGTAAGGTGTAAGTGTAGGTGTAAGTGAACTTATTGCACTGCTGAAATAGTGGAAATGGTACAAAGTTTGTTGTTTTTTTTAATCAGTACAGGCTATCTTGTCTGCTGGTCAAGTATACATATTTAATTTACGACTGTCAACTAAAGTGAATACATTCTTATATGAGTTCAAAATTCATGCCATTGTCTATTCAGCATTCTTCTGCATCCCCTCATTGAGCTGCAGTATACAACAACATGAGATTACATTATGACATTACAATATGATCACATTAATGCAAGATCACTATCAAAAGGGTTAAGTATACTGTACTTCAGAGACTAAATCTATCAGTCAGTAGCTGAATGCTACCTGAATCTGTCTTGAAGTACAATAGACAGTTTCAATCCACTTCTCTTATAGTATTTCCTATTCATCCTCTTTTTAGACTCTTTGGATTTTTTTATTCACCCGCCATGGTCCACAAATCCATGCATTTTATAATCATCATGATTGATTTAATATGGTTACAAAATGCAATTCATGCACATGGAACTCAGAGAAGTGTGGGTTATTCCATAGCCCTTTCATTTGAGGACACTTGGGGGGAAAAAAAACGAGAACATGTGATACAACACAGATAGAATGTTAATCCAGCAGTTAACGTTGATTATTGGGACATTAAAAAATAATCTGAAAGTGTGTTTCTCTGCCCCCATTCAGTTAGTGTTAGCTGCTTGTTCATGATTTGGTATTATATTAGTTATATTATTACAAAATTATTTCTTATTTATTTGTTTATTTATTAAAATCTACTGACAGCACTCAGTAACTTTGAACAACACAGCTATGGATTGATCACACTGAGTTTTTTTAATAATACTGATTGTCTACACCCAAGTCATGGTATGTCGTGTTTGTTGCATCATCTAAGGAACCTCAGCATAGTACTTGTTGAGCACTGTCTTATGTCATTTCACCTTCTCCGCAAATTATTAACATGAAAAAATACCACAGTGATATTTTACATGAAACTTTAAATCTCAGCTGTAAAGTTGCCTACTCTATAGGTCAAATCTTTACGATAATCTACCTACTGTTATCAAACCCTGCCTCCAGGTTTATAACCACAACATGCTGTACCTGTAGTGATACCTTAGTAAATCCCAATACTGTAAATAAATGATTAAAGTGCTGAAATACCAACTGCAAAAAAGTTTTATCTGAGCTATCATTGATTTTGTTGACACTGGTCTTGATTGACAACTGATGGCATTCTGGATAGCCTACTGGCAGTTCTTGTTTCACCTCTAGTTTTGAAGACTGTCCAAGTGAAACAGAAAGGAAAACTTTGAAAGTGTGAAAGAGTGAAAAAGTGAGTTAGGGCAAAGGTTTACCCCATGTGTTTGTGTGTCTATCTTGCCAGTGACATTTTGGGTTGTGGCGCTGCTCGTGCCTTAAAGAGAACAGATAGCTGAGAGTGCAGATATGTAAAGTGTTACCTGTCAATAAATAAACAAAGCTTAATGGAATCCTGTGTCCACCATATTTAATGTTCGCCACGCACTCTCCCCCATCCTTAGCGGACAGGGCCTGGACAGGTCTCCGTTAATTGCTGTCATGGTGACTGATGGATCACATGGTGAGGAGGAGGCCCAGGTCTGTCTCTGCTCTACTGCAGAGAAATGAATGAAACATGGACACCCCTGTTGTTAACACTAGCCAGCATCAATAATTGACAACAATTCGCTGAAGTGGCAAGTGCATTGTGACGACAGCAAAGTTTGTTGCACATAATAGCTGAATTAAATGGGTTTTACTCAAATAATCTCTTAACATGTAATACAGTCCTTCGCCACACTGTAGTGGACCGCATAAGTCAACTGATATTTATACAGTGATTTTATGTTGATATGATTTATATTTTATGAAAAAGAATTAAATTAATTTTTGTAATTGTGTGTTTGTGTGTGTTGATAAGCATGTGTGTGTGTGTGTGTGTGTGTGTGTGTGTGTGTGTGAGAGAGAGAGAGAGAGAGTGTGTGTGTGTGTGTGTGTGTGTGTGTTTTTATATTGATGAGCCAGGCACTAATTTTAAAACTAGGTAGTTACAAAATATGTGATAAGACTGGGTTAGGCTGGAACACTCTTGCACACACTCTCTGCTGTTAGCTTGTGTGTTATCGAATGTGAAACGACTATGTAGCCTACAGCTGAAATCAGAAGTGCACTTGTACACTCCATACAACCGGCTGATAATCATGGTAAGCATGCACAAAATGAGAGTGATTATTGGAAACCATCGGAACGGAACACGCATAAACAATGAAGCCAGTTAACGACTTTAATCTTATTAGTGCCTTCAAGAATTGCCCTTCAATCACACCCGCCTCCTCAGTAGCTCGAGGAGACATATTTTGGGGGAGGTGTGACGTCACCAGGCAGGAGAGCGAAGAGAAAGTCGCGTCTGTAACTGCGGCTGTTAAGAACAGGGGCAAGCCCGAGGAACTGACAGAGGCGCTGGCGGAGAAACAGGCACGCCATTAACTTCAACTTAATCGGAAGCGCATTCGTAAAATCGAAAGACTGGACCCTGAAAGATTTTCCAGTGTTCACGACGAAGCGTTGGATGCCTTTTTTGGAAACCTGGAGATCCGAGGATTTTTCTGTATTTGTTTGTTTTCTGAAGACATTTTCAAGTCTTCTCTTCTTCATAGAGATGTCACTGATGAAACGCGTTAAATAAATAAACCGGCTGTATAATTTGGCTACTTGCCGAAAATAATACACATTGCCTACTAGTGTGAGCTGCTGCAAAACGATATGATGCTGCAACCAACCCCTGATCATCGCACGAGTTCAGCATAGTACTGTGTATGCCACGACGAGTGCCCATCAACACAGAGCGTCCACGGGCTGCAGTTAAACAAGGAGAAGGTGCCGACGGAATCACGAAGTCTTATCACGGAAAGTGAATAAAATGTCTGCATTTGGGAGTCCGGGGATTTAATGGTCCCTCTTTGTTTTTGCTTCACATTTTGCCTCATTCTAATGACTGTGAAAGACGGGAGCATTTCCTTCTGTGCACTGACTCTGCGTTGACTGCTGTATCCCAAACGCCCTCTTTGCAAGGAAAGGATTTTTAGTCTTTTTCTTCTGCGGGGGTTTCTTTTGCAAACAAGTCGCTGCATGGGAGCAGAATGGAAGACTGGTTTTCTCTCTGAAGACCGCTGGCTCTGCTCCCCGGCTGTTTGACTTTGTCGCCAGAATGCAGCTTCTCAGAGTTGCGTGGGCTTTAGCTGGAGCGGCACTTTGCTGTTTTCTCATTCTTTTGATCCACTCACGCTTCTTGAAAGAAGGTAATGGGCTTTTTACTTCCTATGCGCTATTATAACTGTGGAAATGTGCCTGGTTTGTGCGACACCCGTCGTTCTGAGGTGGTAGTTTCTGATCTCTTTTTTGTGAACATTGAGCTGTATCTGATAAAATACAGCGAAACGCGTCACTTGCGCCAGAGTGCGCAATCAACATATTCACGGTGGCTTATTTTAACCTATCTTTCACGGCGTCAATGGGATACATATTGAGCCTATAAATGGTCTTGGCACAATTCCTTAACAGGCCACATCTTTGCATTGTTTATAGACAACATAGATTGAAACAAATGATAAAAGCTCAGATGTTTAGCAATTAGATTTTTTTTTTACTTCAACATATATTTTCGTGAATGAAAATGTTTAGTTAACAGCAGCATATGCAGGCAAGAGAGGATGAGCGATGTTTCGAGATAAAGTGATTTATGGTTGTTTTCTTCAATAGATGGCACTAGAGTCTAGCTTAAGGGTAACGGTGGGGTCAAACTGTAATTATTTCCTCCCATTAACCACAATTCTTTTTTTCATTTCACTGAGTTGGAAACCGACAAAAGGCTTTGAGACCAGCTACAATTTTAAGCTACAGTCAATGGGTTTCACTATGTCACCTTGACATGGCCTGTAGGCAAACGATTTATGAAGAAAATAACGTGTATGGCTTAATACATCAACATTTTACCACCAAATCTTTTTATATACATTAAAATAATCAAATAAAAATTAGACTAATATTACTTCACATAATAAGGGTCAACATCACAAAATCTTTACACCATTCATGACCTACAAGTGCAAAAATCGTCTTCAAAGGACATTTCAGTGAAATGATCACCCAAACTCTGTTTCACATCTGTTTTCAAATATATCCTGAGAGGGCATAAAAAAGAAACCCTGTGTATGCCTCCAGTGCGTTCCTATTCTCAAGCCCCCTGCTCTCCCTAGTAATCTAACGTGGCTGTTTTGGTGCCTTGGGGGGAACAAGAGTGTTTTGTTTATGGATGAGGCAGGGTCAGTGAGTTGGGAGGCTGTGTGGTGGGTAGGCTACCGTGGTCCATCTTCTTCTCTCCCCCACACTTTCATGTGGAGATGCAGGTCAACCTGTGGCAAACCCTCCCCCTTCACCTCAGACCCAACTCACATTAAATGTCAACCAAGAGAGACCTGTTCACATGTACAGGCCGCTTGACAGCCCTCCAGTGACTAACTTACTAAATACCTTAGCAAATCATGTAATGGTATGAATGGTGAATTAAATGTAATTAGCAGAAATTTAGGTTACTGCCTCACACAAAATTGAATGTGACTTAAAAAGGCATGGCAAGTTATTGTGTAATAAGTCTTAAGTTTACCATTGCTAACATGGCTTTGTTTTGGAGTTATAATAATATTTGCTAATTGCTTAGTGTTTTACACTTATTTGGTATTCAAAGGTTATATAAACCCCAATGCAAACTCTGTGAAAAATGTTCAATTCCATTTATTTTAAAAAATGAAAGAACTCATACAAATTAGTGGATTTTCTTGGAATGTGTCATCAAACACATCAGTTTATCAACTGTCTCTGTTCTCATATCTCATAAATTCCAATTTGTTTCTTTGTGTGGGAATACATCTCCTTGCAAATATTAGTCTTTCTCACAAAATCTCTCTCTCTCTCTCTCTCTCTCTCTCTCTCTCTCTCTCTCTCTCTCTCTCTCTCTCTACCTCACACACACACACACACACACACACACACACACACACACACACACACTCTTCTCCACACACTATTTTCACAGGTCCATTCAAGTCACTTATTGTAGTACCTATAGGGATATTCTCAGACACCAAAAATAATAATCCAGCTGTAATGCAGGCTGTAAAATAAAAAGCATGGGTTATAATATAGCCCAAGAATAAAAGAATATTAGCCTAATTAACATAATTTTGTTAACTCATCAGTCAGCATCCAACTTAGTGATCAGTCCAGGACGTGCCCATAGTTTCCTGTGAAGGTGAATATTTTCCAACAAATGAATTCTGTGGTGTTATTCTTTCTTTCTTTCAGAGACGGTGGTATTAATATCATTTCTAATGTGCTTCTGCAAACAGTGGAGCAGAAGCAGAATGAATAGTAATATAGATTCATATGGAGCTGGGGCTCCAGAGGGAGATTTAGGAAGAGTTCCACACAAATGAGATGCCGCTCCCCCACATTACTGGAATATCCAATATGATCCTGGGCCAAACAAAAACATCCAAAAAATTAGAAAGAGGGAGAGACAGCTTAACGAACTTCACATCAATATGGCAGTGGTGAGCAGAGACCACTATCAGCTGGATATGTTGAAATTGAAAGGGCTTGTGAGCTTGTTACTCGTACTGCCTTCTCTATATTTAGCCGCCTCCTTTGGGGCTCTGATCACACACAAGCTTTTACTCGCTCATGCAGGGTGGCGTGGGCCCTCAATGCCTTCCTTTCAAAGGAGCCTTTGGAAAAGGTAACCTTCATCTCTGTTGTCCTTTTCTCCTCCTCGCCGCCAGCTCGGAGTGGCGATGGCCGAGTGACTGACGGATGGCCGCCCCAGATGCCTGGGAGAGTCATCCTGAGGGGGTGTTTGTTTGACTCGGCGAGACACTCATTGCCTAATTGTGGTTAATGTGCTGGAGAACTGTGGTTGCAATTACAGTGAGATGGTCATGCGGCTTACAGATGGCGTGCTGGATTCATCAGCAGGCCTCCTTCCTCCAAACACACTCAGACCTGCAACAAGAATAGAGGGATTTGCCAATTCGGCCCCTGAGTGCAGCTTCAGGCTGAAGTGACATAAAGATAATAGTTGCCGTTTAGCGTAGCGCTAATACACCTCTGCACACGCATGCTAATGCTAATCACTGCAGTATAAAAAAATACTTTTTTCTCCAAAAAGAGCTCTTTAGGACCGCTGCAAAAGACCTCAAAGCCTGAGAAAGGATGCTTCTGCACGGCAAGTGTGCTGAAGTGGCGAGAGGTTTTAATTGTGGGATCAGACTGCCGGTTGGCACTTACTCTTGATGTCTATACTGTTCTGGTATGCTGGAGTTCTTTTCCATACCTGGAAATTCCAGTGTGTTGGCTTGTATGCGGGCCAGTGCAGAGGACTTGTCCCAGAGGTTAGAGACTGGAGGGTCATTTGTCTAATCGGCTGTCAGGGAGTGGGAGGACCATCTTCTCATATCAGCATTTTCCTCCGGGGCGGAAACCGGGCCGATGCTCTTGCTGCATTGGCAAGATATCAATCATTAGAATTTAAAAGGCTGCTGTTCAATTTCTCATAAATAAGCTAGATCATGTTGTGAATGCTACAGTCACACAGTGAATCTCCTCCTCCTCTGAAAAGCCAAACTTCTCAAGTTCAAGGCCCTCCTTGTCTTGGCACATAGTTCTTCATGCTGCTTATATGGCTGTTCCCTTCAAGATAAGGCTTGCTTTTGTCAGCAAAACCCTACTTAGTAATGCCTGATCTTTTATCAGGTGTCCATCTGTATCCAGTGTTGCACAGCAGTCAGCTTCTATCTCTGAAGTGCCGAGGATGACTTATGGTGGTCTGAAGCTCACTCTGCAGGGTAAGAGCTAAATAACCTTGGAGCACATGTTTGTCCCACAAAAAAAGTTACTTACTTCAAGCTTTTTAGGAACAATAAACTAATATTATCAGCGCCATGGCACTCTGGAATGAGGCACATATCCTTTCAGCAGGAGGCATAATAGAAGCATTATCGATCACAGCCTGGACTACCCAAACTGCTCTCGGCGACTCCAGCTTATTCCTGAGGTTATTTGGTGCTGATCGTTATTTTTGTTGGAACAGCCTATAGAAAAACAACATCCGCTTTTGGCCTAAGCCCAACGCCACAACATGATTGTTATCCTTATTTTCAATTGAAAAGGAATTAAAGGCAATGGCATTTAATGAATATCTTATAACACTGAATGTCACTTCCCCTTAGCTTCACATCTTTGAATAAATTGCATGCTGGCCACAATTTAATCCTGAACCCGTGCTACGGGAAGATGGTTCTCGCACTTGCAGAAAAAAAGAAATGAAAAAAGGCAATAAACCTTTCTCTGACACGGATTCATTTGCTTTCTAATTTCATTGCTGATTATAACGGCCGGAGATGCTGTTGTCCCACGGACATTAGTCATGGAAAGAAAGCGACAAATCTTTAGTGCATGATCAAAGACTCGTACGGTACCGTAATCAGCCTCTTTCCAACAAATAAGTGCCAAATGAAATGAGATTCCACAGCCGTTTCACAGTGCCGACCAGATAATCACGTTCCATGGAATTCGTTCATTTGAAAAGCATGTTAATTCTGCAATAGCCAAAGTGGCACCGTTTCCTGGTCACACCGAGTTGGAAAGACAGCCACAGGGGCTTATTCGACTCCATCACGCTGCTTTGGCCAAGATAGGAACAGCAAATTCTCCTTGAATATTGTTAATGTCATGCAGCCTTCAGCTAGATACTTATCCATCAATCTATTGCACTGAAAGGGAAGGGGGGGGGGGGGCTTAAGAAGCTCTTTGAGAGCAAAGTATAGCACTGCTAACATGGCTACCTGACTGGAGAGGATCAAGGAGGACAGAGTGACTAGATTCAGTAGATTTCTGTCTTCTGTCTTTGCTGCCATAGCCTCTGCTTATACCTGTAGCTCCTCGGAGAAGAGAGAGATGACTTCATTCCCCCCTCTTGGCAACCAATCTAATAAGCCAATTAAATAATTGTTGTTTGCATTGCCTTTGCCTGTTAGTTATGGTAATAAGGCTTTGTCTAATGATCACTGTTTGTAGTTCAAATTGTTTCTAATTTATTTCTAATTTATGGAATTATTCATAATAATAGGAGGGCTTTCTAATCTGACCACATTATGAAAGTGAAAGAAGAGAAAAGTTGGTGTGATATAACAGCGCTTTCCTGAATATTTCATCAGCTTCTCTGAGCTCTCACCCTCCTGATGGCGTCTGCTCAACTTGAGTGATGACACTTTGACAGCTAATATGCACTCATGTGGTTGAAGTGGGAGCCTGTCATTGGTCAACCAGTTGTTTAATATTTGATGTAGCGTGTTAAGCGTATTTACATGTAAGTGAGTGACTATTCGTTCCCTCATATTGCTTTGGCCTTCTTAGCCCTGGGATAACACTGACTCTGTCCTCATGTCTACCGGACTGACCCCAGAGATCTCATAACTGTGTGGCTATTGGCTGTTGGGGGGGGGGGGGAGTGGAATCAGACCCTCCACCATGAATCCGACTGTGAGCTATATCTGTGCCACACAGCATAGGCGAAAGCGAACTTCATATTTTAATAATGATATTTATACAGCAAATGAAATATGCCGGCCTTGCAAATTTGCCGTGCTGAACAGACAATAAATTATACCTTGTGCTCCACACAAGCCCAAGGATAATATCACAGCCAATGAGATGAAAGGAGCAGGGCTTGTGGGATCCAGAAGTGAGAATGCCCTTGCTTAAATCAAATGGGAAAGGGAAACAATCGCATGTAGGTCCTGTCACAGCGATTTACTTCAAGCATACATTATAGCCCGCACCAGCTCAGAGCTGTGCAATGGGGTCACCCTGTAAATACACACCTTTACCTAAGCCTGTGGATCCATGTTTGTCTCCGCCTCTCCCAGTCATCTTTATTCAGACATCACACACAGGCACAGGCACACACACATGCATATGCGCATGCACACAGACACACATACAGTAGACCACACACACACACACACATATGCATGCAAACACACTTAAAAACACTCACAAAGCACTCACACAGAGTTGAATGTTACATTACAGACACAGAAGCTCAAAGAGCTTTTTTTAAAAAAATATATAAATAATGCATCCACCATATGATTTAAAGTAGAAGTAGCTCATGATTAAAAATGTTTACACAAGCTTGTGGGGGAAAAAACCCTGAGCAAAAGAGTTCAGTGTCCTCAGCCCAGCTCAGCAGTAAAGGCACCTCATGCCATCTCCTATACGAATATCACATTACCATAGCAAAGACGCCTCGTTGTCAAAGCGCTCACATTTCCCATACGCTAGGCTTAGAAAGCAACACTTTATATCTTCGGCTTCAGCAGCGACAGCTATCACATGGAGCCTAACGCTCTCATTACATGATACCTTTACACTGACGCATGTTGCCTTTGGGGGATGTGAAAAATGATGGTGGAAAAAATGTTGCCGTAAGCGTGAGCGTCTGACTGTCCTTATGGCTCTCACTGTGAGACACAGGTCATCACAACAGGACAGGCAAACCAGGCAATTGCCTATAGGACCCCAAGCTGAAGTAGGTCGCCAAGATTGGTTGATGATGTACCATTCCATAAGATAGCCACACTGACTTTAGCCAAGACTGGAAGAAAAGATCTGGCACAGAAAGATGGATAACGTTAATTGCTTGAATTAAATATTATAGATATGTAGTCTATGCACTTTTTAGTGAGTTTAAAAGTTGATGAATTGCTGATTATTTATGGGTGTTATACGGCCCCATGTCCTGTTTGTGTCGGGATGAAATACAGACACACAGGGCTGGTCAGAGACAGCAGAGGAGTTTTGCACTTCAGTAGTTAGTGAAAGGTGAGCAGAGCTGAGGGAGGTGAGCAGCCCAGCTGGTAGCATTGGGCTAAATTGCGATGCTAATAGGTGAAGTTGAAAAGCATGGCGGTGTGCTGCAGCGTGCTAAGTTAAAGAGGTGCTGTTGGAGGGAATCTGTCAGGCTGTAATTAAATAATTGGCACAAGTGGTTCCACATGGCTTGATCACTTTGTGAGACTCCACTCCCCCATCAGTAGCAATAAGTGGACAGCAAGCAGACTGATAGGCTGCACTTTGCCTTGTAAGAGCAAATGAGCTGAGCAGGGCCATTGGCCACAGACAGCTAGGCCGCAGGGCCCGCACACAAGGCATGACTGGTCAGAAATGGTCAAAGTCAAACTGTTTATGCCTTTTGTGCCCTTTCCTCTTTCTTCCCCCTCTTTCTTTCCTTTTTCTTTTCTCTCTGCCATTTTCTCTTTTTTTAAGAATATGCAGTTCACTTGAATACAGTTCTTTTTGGATGGTTGCCATGGTGATACATTCTTATGGGGAAAAAGTTTAGTGTGTGTGTGTGTGTGTGTGTGTGTGTGTGTGTGTGTGTATGTATGTGTGTGCACGTGTGTGTGTGTGTGTGTGTGTGTGTGTGTGTGTGTGTGTGTGTGTGCGTGTACGCTGATGTGTGTATGTGTGCACACATGTGTGTATGCTTGTCTTTGTGTTGGTGTATTGTCAGTGGGGTTGAGGGCTTGTCTAGTAATGAGGAAGCGGGTTGTCTGGGGGCTAGTCCATGTGGGAGGCATGGCTCTGGGCTCTGGGCTCTGAGCTCTGTCTCTGAGCAGCTAACGCTACTGTGCTGTGCTGCAGTCAGACGGCTATAGTATCACATGCCATGGCACCACTGTCTCTCTCTCTCTCTCTCTCTCTCTCTCTCTCTCTCTCTCTCTCTCTCTCTCTCTCCCCACACAGAGGACACACAGAGCGCCTCTATGTGCAAGCAGCTGTTAATTACCAGTCCTTCAATGTCCTGCATGATAATAACAGCCACTTATTTGTGGACTCGGGCTTAAGAGTTGCTAAATAATTACCTGGGCCTTTTGTTTACTTGAGCAAGCCTGCCGCACAAACACTGACGAGCATCTGTGCCCATTATACTGAAGGCTTGGCTTCTAATTATACTGATGAAATAGTGGCCAGAGGAGCCGCCAGTGTGTGCGTGCGTGCGTGTGTGTGTGTGTGTGTGTGTGTGTGTGTGTGTGTGTGTGTGTGAGAGAGAGGGGGAACATGTGGCCATGTGAAGGTGAGGAGGCTGTGGTGTCAGCAGGGAGAGAGAGAGAGAGAGAGAGAGAGAGAGAGAGAGAGAGAGAGAGAGAAAGGAAGGAAAGTGAGGCATGTGTGTGTGAGTAGTGTGTTTGTGTGTGTGTGTCTGTGTGAGAGAGTGAGAGATGGGGGGAGTGCGGTGTACAGAGTGTGAGAGTGTGAACAGAGGCAAACGCTGGAAGGCTAAAAGTAAGGCTAGCATACAACAGGCAGTAATGAGCATAGACAGTGTGTGTGTGTGTGTGTGTATGTATGTGTGTGTGTGTGTGTGTGAGAGAGAGAGAGAGAGAGAGAGAGAGAGGGGAAAAAGAGAGAGAGAGGAAAAAGAGAGAGATTCCCCTGGTTACTGTGGAAATCCAGATAAGTGTGTTTCCTCTCTTATTCTCCTAACAGGGTCTGCATCAGTGTGACGCGGGGTGAATACCAATTACATCAAACCGCTGCTCAGCCTCCTCTGCTTGCGTGCATCATTTGAACTCGCTGGCTTGTCTCAAACCTATTTATGAACTTCCAAATCATTCCCAAATACTGTTTTCCAAACACGGAAGGCATCCATACATTACAGTTTCCCGTCACGGTAGCTCTTCTGTGCACTAGACATTTAATATGAAGATTGAACTTTCGACTTGATCAAAATGATGGCTGAGCGTCATCTCCTAATAGCTAGTGCTGATAATAGTTTTGTTGTGTTGAAGGAAATGAATAATTGATCATTGATGCTGAGCTGCAGTGAGTGCTGCCTCGCTCACCTCCATTAGTGTGGATTGCTTGTCTGGGTTTACTGTCATTTACAAGCTTTATTACGTACAGTACTGTATGCACATGTGCACTGGCAAAGAGAGAGAGTGTTGTATTAAAGATATTTAAAGATATTTTTCAGTTTGTACTCCTCTCTCGCGCTCTCTCTTATTTACTTGCTTTACAAAAATACGTAATCACCTCAGACAAATACATACACATAACACGGCTGTGAAATAAAAAAATAACGTCAAACAGGGCTGCTGGAGTTGTGCACAAGACAACATTCATCAGAGCATATTCAAGGGGAGAGTGACAGGCTTTGAATACCAATGGGAGGAAGTACACTAAAGTGGCATTGAAATCACAGGCAAGGCGGCTGTGTCACCTTCAGTGGGACAACCTCTGTGTATTAGTCTTGTGTTTGTTTGGCTGCTTTAAAGACAACTCATCCATCGCACAAGCAGGATGGGTTTATTCCGGAGCAGCCTGTCTGTCACAAGCTGGGGCTTGACTGCCACATGCATTCTGCTCAGCACAAGGCTTCACAAAGTGTCTCTCTTGACAGCTTCAAAAAATGTCCTGTCATGATTGAAAGAGCATGACAGTGCTATGGTACTGTAGGCATGATTTGGTATGTAAATGTTAAGGCTGTAGTGTGTTGTGTGTGCACTGCCTTCCTAATTATTCCGGATATTCGGAGAACTAGCCAGCATGGAATTTCAGGCAGGCAAAGCCAAGTGCAGAACATTCCAGAAGCAGTGCTTGTAGAATGCAGAATATTTCGTTGTAGTGTTTCTAATGTGCTGTTTAGAGAGCTGAAGTTTTCCCTACACTTAACTGTGTACAGTGGCTTTCTTCCTTTGTTATTATTTATTCTATTATTTATTTATTTATCTATTTATTTATTTATTTGAGTGATTGGCAGAGATGGACTAGGTCTCCCCCTGTTTCTTATCCTCTTCCTAGTGGTTTTCATGTCCTTTAAGAACTCTCAAGAAGCTGGACCATCAATAGTATAATCCAGTAAGACCATGCATGGATGTACGCATGCATGTTAGCACGCCATTTCTGAGACAGGGTAACCATTCATGTCTCATTATTCCATGATGTTTTATTCAAGAACAGAGCATAATTAAGCAAAAGAAAGCTTCAAATTTTGTTACATGATGTGGAAAGATCTTTGTTTGGTTCAACATTCTCATCTCAATCCCTGCCAATATTCGTTTTTACAGTTTGTTAGTGTGTTTTCCCCCTCTCCTCAAAGGCAGGTTATAGCCCGCATTGTAATTATGTCCCATGTAAACTCATAAATCTCAGCGTCAACACTGCCACTTTGGCAGCCCTAATGCATATTCATGAAGGCCTACATATTCATGAGCAAATGTCTGACCAAACTCTGTCGGAACCATAATTGTGAAATATAACCAGCAGCTTTTTCCTGCTGCCGCTGCTCGCAATTACGCCTTTGAAAGTCTGTCGCTCCGTGGATGTCATAAGATAACCTAGCAGGTGGCGAATGAGACACTGATAGTCCGACATGACAGTGGATGACCGACCATGAGGTGGAATGAGTGGGACAAAACCAAATCTAAAGCCAGATGTGTCCATCCCAAACTACAGTATAGCCACACATGTAAGTGTGTGTGTGTGTGTGTGTGTGTGTGTGTGTGTGTGTGTGTGTGTGTGCGTGCGTGCGTGTGTGTGAGAGAGAGAGAGAGAGAGAGAGAGAGCCCCAGTAGCCTTGCATTAGGACCAGCCTGGGTTTCACTGCAGCCTCTCACATTATTATCCATGGGCTTAGATGCTAAAGGCTAAGTGCTCTATAAAAGCCCTTTTAAAAATATTACCCCTCTCATTATACAAACAGCCCTGCCTTTATTTATGTATTTCTTTCTTTCTTTATTTATTTATTTACTTATATGCTTGTTATTTTGAGTTAGATGGATAGCAGAAAAAGGGAGTGTTTTGCAGAGTCACCATCTCAGGCACTGAAACGCATGTTAACTGAGCGGTGCTCAGTAGGCTATTTGATCACTCACTCACTCACACACTCATTGGCCTGATTTATGCTGATTAAGGAGGCTTCTTGGAGCTCATTGAAATTCCTCAAAATGGTCGGGATGGATAAGTGACCTGTTGATGAACCGTTGGCCCAAGAATCCCGAGCTACACACAAAATCGTATTGTTTATTTTAAAGTCTGTGACATTCATTTGGTGGCGCATTCTTCCAGGCGATAAGACAAAAAGGTCAGTGGGCAGTGTCTTTCCTTCAGATGCCAGTGGACTTTTTCCACTGATTTATTATCCAGTCCAGTCATTAAAATTGCCACAGATTGTGTTTACTTCTTACAACTGCTTGCTTGTTTTGGTACATATTTCATAATTGCATGCTTCAGCAGCCAGTTGGCTCAGATTCTTTCAAAAGCAATTTCATGGTATTTTGTCAAATTTGTTGCTTGTTTATATAGTGTGAGGAGACCTTTCCTAGCGCTATATCATTAAGGTCCTTTAAGCTGTCTGCTGTAGCTGAATGTTGACCAGCACAAACACACAGTTCTTTGGAAGCATATCTTTATTATTTGCTTTAGCATTGCTGGTTTGTTTGTCGTCGTTGTTATTGTTGTTGTTTCATAAAATGTTGTTTTCTAAAAGCCCAAAGCATGTAGCTGGTATCTGTGAACGTCTTCTTGAGGAATTGAAGGTTGAGAGCTAAGAGGAAGAGCAGTAGAGACGATAGGAGAGAGAGAGAGAGAGAGAGGAGAGAGAGAGAGAGAGAGAGAGAGAGAGAGAGAGGCCTCCATGCAGAAGGAGGGAGGATGGGATGGGATGTGAGAGTCTTTATCATACAGCTGAGGCTGAGAGCGAGCAGGCCAGCTGAATGAGAGGGAGATTAAAGACAGACCGTTTGGAGGCGGCATTCAATCACTGCAGTCCGGGACTCTTCCCCCAGCATGCTGATGAGGCCCAATGAATGGACTCATGGACTCCTGCTCCCACACTGCTCGGCCAAGGGGGATTATTGCTTATATGCCACAGATAAATTGCCCTACCTTTGAGCGCCTGGGCCTGGCCTCTCCTCCTTCTCCTTCTTCTCAAGCCCCAGCCCTTTCACCAGCTACATCCCCATCCCCATCCCCATTCCCAGCTCCAGTACTAGCTCCAGCCCCAGCACTATGGCCATCCCCAGCCTCAAATCCATCCCCATTCCCAGCTCCAGCCTTAGCCCTAGCCATCCCTAGCCCCCTCCCCAGTCCCAGCTCCTTTCCCATCTCCAGCCCCATTCCCATCCACAAATCCATCTCTATCCCCAGCTCCAGCCCTAGCCCCATTCCCAGCGCCATTCCCAGCCCCAACCCCAGCTCCAGCCCCAGGCTCAGCCCTATCCATGGGGGGTGGAGGGTGAGAAATGGTCTTGGCTTTCCCACGGAAAGGGCTTTAACCTGGGGAAAAACAATGCAGCGTTTAAGGTGCACCGGCTGCGTGGCCCATTTGTGGATCCTCTGGGACTGTAAATGCACTTAATTACAGCAGCACAGCATCCATGAGAGAGTGCTGTGACAAGACTGCAGGCAGGGGAGAGAGGATGGGGATGGGGATGGAGGGGGTGGGGGGGCAATACCCATCCTCCTCTGCCTTCATCCACCTCTACAATTCATATTTATGCTGAATTCTTTGCTGTATACTGTAAGGTGACGATCTAGACAGTATAGCTAATTGTCATGAAAAAGGAAAACAGATTTCTCTCTCTTTCTCTCTCTCTCTCTCTCTCTCTCTCTCTCTCTCTCTCTCTCTCTCTCTCTCTCTCTCTCTCTCTCTCTCTCTCTCGTTAGCTTTTTTGTGTGGGTTTCTTTTAAGCCTATGCTTATTACAACCCATTGACATCTTTAAAAAAAGGCCCAACCACAAGAAGGCAGTGGTGAGGGGGCACCCGTGACACCCAAGCCAAGCTGTCATGCTTTAGTGAAGTCAGCGATGCAGCAACTCTGGGGCTCCAATTAAGTGTGTGTTGGCATGACTGCTTGTGTCTATGTAAATATGTTTATGTGTGCGCCTGAATGTGTTTGTCTGAGTGTGTGTGTGACTGTGTGTGTGTGTGTGTGTGTGTGTGTCTGTGTGTGTGTGTGTGTGTGTGTGTGTGTGTGTGTGTGTGTGTGTGTGTGTGTGTGTGTGTGTGTGTATTATTTTCTGTGTGAGTTTGCAATGGGAAAAAAGGGACATTCAGGGAAAATCAAATCACCTCTTGGAAGCGATCCAGTCGCCAGTGAAGCGCACAGAACAACTGACTTTGCCTAAAATGGATTGGATAGACAGCACTTTCACTTTGTGTGACGAGAGCGCTTGTAACGAGAGTTGTCTGGAGAACTTTTCTGAATCCTGGCAGCTTTGACAGAGCTGTAATGTTTCTGCACGGCTGTAAACGCCGAGTCTGAAGCCTGTTGTGTGATAAACTGCACTTTGAATCCAGCTGAATCAGTGATGGGGAAAATGCTCACACCACTGTAAGTTGAGGTTTCCTTGGCGCCGGTCCAACATCCATATCCCTGCCCCCGTGCGCTAGCCGCATTGGTCACTGACACGCCGGACTGTATGGATGGCAGATGTGCCGTTTCCCGCTGGCCGGACTCTGACAGCCAAATTGGCGGCGTAGCGCGGCGGCGGCGGCTGCCGGCGGTGGGGCTGCTAGCGGAAGCGCTGATGTGCTGTGCCTAGAAGCTGTGCTGGCGCGGGCTGCTCTGATTAGGCTTGTTAAAGGCATCATTTAAAGCTACCCCACCAGGCCAGAGAGCAGGTAGAGGCAGAAAAGGTTCCACTAATTCCGCGCTCCCGTCCAAATTAGAGTTGGAGCGCACAGCTTGCTCTTTGGCTTTTTCCCGGAACATCTGTATATTGATTTAGTCCTCCTCCAAAGGCGCCAGTCAGTCAGCCAGCGCGCGGCTGCCATTGTGTTAATGGAATACGGGGCTTTGCAGTGCATGGAGGTGACTGTCAGGACACACTAAGCACTGCAAACATATTTTGTACAAGTGATATTCTTATTAGGCAGATTGTTGGGACTGCAGCGAATAGTTTTGGCAAGGTTGTTTGTGTGTGTGTGTGTGTGTGTGTGTGTGTGTGTGTGTGTGTGTGTGTGTGTGTGTGTGTGTGTGTGTGTGTGTGTGTGTGTGTGTGTGTGTGTGTGTTTTTCTTTTTTGTGTGTGTGTGTGTGTATGTGTGTGTGTGTATTGTCAGTGTGTTTTTCTGGGCAGTTAGTGGAGAGGGCAGAGGAGAGCAGCCGCAGGGGCCTTGGGCAGCATTGGATGGTTAAAGCTCCACTCTCCCGTCTCTCTGCCAATACTGCTACTCTAGTCCAACACCAGCACAACTGTTAGCACCTCTGCACAGTTAGAGGTGTCCGCCTCATCAGCCAAACACTGGAACTTGGCCAGTCTGAGCTTCAATGTCTGTTTTAATGTGCTTTTCTACAATACTGCTACATTTAAAAAGACAGAAAAGTTTTCAGCAGTTCAGAGTTGTGACTCTCGGAGATGCGAAGGTTGTGATTGCATTCATGTGCTACCGAGTCTGTACAGTACGGTTGCCAGAGAAGATGAAGATGTGGGTTGGATCTGTCTGTCCTGGGTCGAGTCTATCTGCTGTAAATTGTAGTTGTTATTCTGTCACTGAAGGCTGTGAGAAACTAGAACTTTTTGGAGCAGAGGAAACATTGTCAAAAGAATGGGCACCTCTCTAGACAAAGATTTGTCACATCTTTAAGCGTGTGTGTCCACTGTCCACTCCCAGGACTAAGATGTTTATTTTAATGGCATTTATGTATCTAATGGGTGCCAATCTGGTGTTGAGCAGCAGTGGGCTTAGCAATTACACTGCCTGCTGCTGCCGCTCTATAAGTGATTTCCTGCTGCTCAGCTTCTCAAAAATGTGTCAGGGAAAGTGCAAAGCACTCAAGATATAAATAGAGAAGGCCGAGATTCAGCAAGTTTGTGCCATTAACACGGAGGTCATCTGTATGTGTGTGTGTGTGTGTGTGTGTGTGTGTGTGTGTGTGTGTGTGTGTGTGTGTGTGTGTGCATAGGTCATAAATGTAATAAGAGTGTTGGGACTGACAATCTGAACAACACACATCTACGAAGGGCTAAATTAGGCCGTTTGTCCAAATAAATCCAATGTTTCTAGTCTCGGTGCTTGAATGCAGAGCATTTGTCAAATTACTCTAATGGAAGGACAAGTCAATGTGATGTATCTGGAAAAATACAGAATGTGTGCTGTGCATGTATGTAGGCTATGTATGTAGCTCCCTGTGGAGCCTGGCTGATTTTCTACAGGGTAATGATATTGACTGCAGTATATTAGTTTGACAACTGTCCTTGACAGGGGGAAACCATAATGGAACATAATGGGTTTGTTGATTTAAAAGAATCGATGCAAGGGTATCATCAAGCATCACAGTGACATGGTGTGTCAACAGCAGTGTAGCCCATAGCCCCTCACACAAGGGCCACACGTCTGAGATCAAACGGAGGTCATTCTAAAGGGTAAAGAATGCACCAAACACCAAAATAACTTCCTCCAGTAGCCGCTCTTCCAGCTTCCAATTTTATCAGCAAGCCATTTGGATGCATCAGGTACAGTAATATGATGTTAGACACAGTTGTGTGAGCACAACAAAGGAAGACAGGTAGTGTGAAGCAGTGATTTATCATATGTGGTTTATATATATAGACGTATAGACAGCCTTGCTTGGCTGCTAATAAATTGTCTGGATCCATCAGCGGGGGAAAGGCTGATGACAGCAGAGGAGATTGTAGCTAATAACAGCTGGAGTCCTCCAGTCGCTCCCCCATTGCTTTGGGTTTATTAGAGACACACGCAGCACAACACCAAAGCCACGCCAAAATATTATGTAAGATAGAAGAGGGGAAAGATTTCCAGTGGCACACAGTGAAAATATTCAAAGAGAACTGACAGACAAAACTCAGTCTGCATTCACTGCAGATGGGTGTTGGAGAGGAGGCAAAAAAAAACACACCTCCCTTGATGCAACACACACATGACAAGCCATTATCTAGCAACCTGGAAGAAATGCAGTGGGGAGGAGGAGGGCAAAGTTAAATGGAGAAAAGGATGATGATGAAGAAGATGAAGAAGGAGAGGAGAGATGAGGAAAGGCGAGAGAGGAGAGGAAGGAGGAGGGGAAGAAAGGCATGCGGTAGCTCTCCGATCTGTTTCAGTCAGAGGCTCCTGCTGGGAGTGACATGCGGGATTAAAAGCCCTTCATCACGCAGAGCAAAGGCAGCCAACATCACAACAACACATCGCAGCCACATCCATCGCAACCACGCATTTGCATCCATTTAAAAGCCGCCTCAGTAATGATAAGGCTGGAAAGTGCTGCCTGCTCTGGGAGGACAGAGGGGAAGAGAGAGAGAGAGGGGGGGGCGTAGGGAGAGAGAGAGAGAGAGAGAGAGAGAGAGAGAGAGAGAGAGAGATGGGTTTGACAAAACAAACATTGTGTAGGTGTATGTGTTTGCGTGGGTGGGTGTGTTTTTCTTTGTGCAAATTTTTTGTCTCTCACACACTCTGTGTGTGTGTGTGTGTGTGTGTGTGTGTGTGTGTGTGTGTGTGTGTGTGTGTGTGTGTGTGTGTGTGTGTGTGTGCGTGTCCGTGTCTGTGTGCGTGTGTGTGTGTGTGTGTGTGTGTGCGAGTGAGTGAGTGAGAGTGTCTATGTTTAGCCATAAGACTTTTTTCATCATTGCTCACAGATCCATGGCAAAATTGATTGGATATTTGCGAGTGAGAACTAAACAAGCATCACACTTGCTTCTTTATGACATGGTTTCAGGCTACAAACCAAAGATGACAATTACTTTTTCGCCAAGCACAGGAAAAATCACTTTCAGACTTCATGTTCATTGAACATTTGACTAAAAAAAGGTCCAGGGGTGCAAAGGTCTCTCATTTAGAGAGAAACAAAGCTGAGCGTACCTCATAAACAACGTTATATAATGGGTTTGTCATCCCCCCACCCCTGTGCAAAAAGGTGAAAAATTGTGGAATTATAAACATCATTTTCAAAAGGAAGGGAGTTTTCTTCCCTGGCTGTTGATGTTTCTGCCTCCTCCAGGCGATGGCCAAATACTGTGCAAGGATGAAATGAGTCTGTCAGATGGAACAGCGCCAATCTCGCATTTAGGAATGCAGAATTAGAAGTCATTTTTGTACAGTAGAGTGTATTGAACAACAACCCATCTGTGTGCAGAGCAGAGCAGACACATAAATATGTCTGAGGAGAGAGAGAGAGAGGTTGGGTTTCTCCTGTCAGTGAATTATACGACACATCCAGTGTGATTACCCTGCAGGTGACGTGAGATTTGTGTTAATTAACTTTTACCCTGTGACTGTAGGCCAGATTAAATCAGCACTTTGACCCGGCTGCCAATCAAAAGAACCTGTAGTCGCACGATAGCTTGATCCCTGTGGACGTGACCTGGGGTCAGTCGGAGAGCCACAGGTTAATTTGTGAGCAGCACTGGGGCCGAGGTTAAAGGTGCCCTAATTGAATTCCCAGGATGCTGCTTTGATTGTACTGTTCATTTGTATTAATGCACTTGACTGATGGACAGTAAACAGGCAGAAGAGAGGAGAGGAGTGAAGTGAGTCCTCTCTCAGGATCAGCCCAAAGCCTGTGGCTGTGGTCCAAAGCATCATCTCCTGCAGACAGCAGGCAGGATAAACACTTGTCTTTCAAATCCCTCTGCTCGCAGTTGGGGATAGCCTACCGCTACAACCAATATTGGTGGATAAGGCACCTCTGAGTGCACGTCTCCAACACTAATGTGGTTGAGCCACCTTGAGAAGTGCATTATTCACCAATATAAGCCTCCAATAATGGAGTTCATTATCCTGCTTACATGTATACTGTAGCCATGTCTGTTCTATATGTTTTTGCAAAAATGTACACATTTTGATACCTAAAACAAGCTCATTTGCCAAAGTACCTCTTACCATACATTGTCTCGATGTTAGCTTTAGTGATCATCATATCCCTACCTTCCACACACAGTTCACAGATTTAAAAGGCAAACGTTACGATGTTGCTGAGCTGTGAGCATCAGACCAGCCGCTAAATGGTAACCTTGGGGTTCATTGAAGTTTCTAAACAATACATGTGTACAATTCCCACAGAACCATCTTGTTGTTCTACTGAATAATGACCTATCATTGTTTCTCTCTCAGCCCATTAACCTGCCCTCCGATATTACACTTCATGATGATTGGCCCAAACAATTTTGAGGGATTCAGCTCACAAACCAAATCGAGAGCCGTTAGACGTCCCTGGCAGTGAATTAAATGTTGGACGTTATGGGTGTGTAGATTCCTAGGCCTGAGTCGGTCTGTATTTGTGTCCATAGTGTCTGGAGCTGCTGCTGTAGACATGCTGTGGTATTGCAGTATGCAGTAATGCAGTATGCAGTATTCTATGTGCTGAGTTTCTGTCTGTGCTGCTGAGTCTGACTCACGCCTCTGTTTGGATGCGTCTGTTGCAGGTCAGCTGGCGGCTGGCACCTGTGAGATTGTCACCTTTGACAAAGACAGTCTGCCACGGAGGACCATCGCAAGACAGACAGCGAGGTGCGCCTGCAAGAAAGGACAGATCGCCGGGACCACGAGAGCCAGGCCGGCATGTGTGGACGGTAAGCTTCTTCTCTCTCTCTCTCTCTCTCTCTCACACACACACTCTCTCGCACTGGTGCCAGGTCACGTGGCCGGTCCCCCCGTGTGCCTGAGCCCAGTGTGTGTTTCCGGAGCCACCCTAGCCATCTCTGGGCTTTTGAAGCTATGCTTGCGCTATGATGTCACCTACAGAAACCATGGCACAGATCTGGGGCCCAGAAAGCTGACAAATACCATATGTCACCACAGATCAGGCTTTTGAGGAATTTACATTTTTTTGTGGATGATCCCCTGGGACTGGAGCACACAACATGTCTGCATGTTATGGTTTGTTGTTATTTTTATTTATTTTAGAAAGTCTGTTTTTTTCAACTGAGATTCACTGCAGTCGTATTATACAAGCCATGGTTTCTAAATAGGATTGTTGTGGGTATCCTGAGACGCTGCTAGATGTTTCTGTCTGCCTGCTCCTGTCACATGGTGTTTTTCGTGAAGTTTGCGACGACGCGCTGGTTGTGGTGCTGCGGCCTGGTGGGAGTGCGAGCACCTGTCACCACGACGACGCTCTGTTGTCTTTTCAGTCTGTTCCTCCACCTGCCCTCAGCGCGCCCGCGCCACGTGTCATCCCCGAGTCTGATATTTGTGTCACACAATCCTCCCTGCTCCCACTCACACTAGTGCACGGCAGAGCCACCACTATTTGTTCCAGAAATAAACGCAGAGAAGCAGGACACAGTCCACTGGAGGGGAATGTGGAGTAGAGTGAGAGATCAGGATAGGGGCGGAAAGAGAGAGAGAGCGAGGGAGAGAAGAGAGAGATGGAGGGAAAAAAATGAGATTTCAATCATTTTAATCTGCCACGAGTTCTCAAGGTCTTGAAGCTGTTGTAATATCCCCATGCCTCAACTGATACAGTCTTTGTCCTTCATTCTCCACTGGAGACTCGGGGAGGTCAGTTCTTAAGTAGGATGATCCAGAGCACTTCCACAAGAAACTCTCTCAAAGAATATGTAGCGTCTACTGTACGGCTGACTGGAGACAGACATATTATCAAAATATTTACACATAAGAAAGCTAATTTGTTTTCAGAAAAAAAATATTTTTTTGTGGGCTTCCTTGATGTCTGTTAATTGTGAATTGTGTACAGAGTGCTATGGTTTTAATTAAGTGGCTTTTTCAATGCCACACCAGGCCCCTAAGAAATTTGTGAATGAATAATTCAGAATTTCCCTAATCCAAGAGAGCGTGGTGTGTGTGTGTGTGTGTGTGTGTGTGTGTGTGTGTGTGTGTGTGTGTGTGTGTGTGTGTGTGTGTGTGTGTGTGTGTGTGTATAAGCGCTGTTGTGTCTCTTACTGCATAAATGCTGTCTCACTTTATCAGTAATTTCATGGTCTCTGGCCTTTGCTGCAGCCAGAACAATGTGTCAGGCTGCTGATATTGATTTCTATTAAGAGTGGAGAGAAAGAGAGAGGAGGGCTGCTTTTGTCAGGTAATCTTAAGCGCTGAAACCACTTGACTGATTAGGAGTGCTTGTGGAAGTAAGTGCTGGATGAAATGATATCTCCTCAGGAGGTCCACATACACCGAGGCGGAGTGTGTTTGTGAGCCTCCCCGGCGCTAGCTACAGACACTGATTAAAACCCAAATAATAGCTGATGCTAGGCGTTGGCGCCGGTGACTAACAGCACAAGGGGCGTGAGATTGGATCTCTGCGTGGCATCTGTTCCTTGATAGTTCAAAGAAGAAGGGGACGGGGGGAAAAAATGCCATATCTGTGCAGTGCAGTGGTTTGTCTGGTGGTAATCTTTGCACATGCACACGGGGAGCCATAGCAAATTTTTAGGAATGTGATAGCTTGCAGCTATGTCACTTTGTAACATTCCCACCACACACAACTGTCCCTTGCACCCAGTGTCATCATGCACATGCATAAAGAGAAGGCGAAAGGTGCATTGTGTGTGTGTGTGTGTGTGTGTGTGTGTGTGTGTGTGTGTGTGTGTGTGTGTGTTGAGAGATGGCTTCGGTTATGAAGGGAAAAAGGCCACATTGGCGACGGTGGCCAGGTAGTCTTGAAGGTCATGGAGACCCTGACGCTGGGTTCTTTGTGTGCCATGAATTAAAGTGCAGCCAGCACATCTAAAAAGCCCCTGCAGTTTCCGATGCCTGTCACATCCCAGCAGCAGCAGCCCAGCCGCTCCGCTCACATTTACTCCTCCACCTGCTTTAATGTCTGCCTGCATGTCAAGGCCAGATCATCACAGCTATCAAGGGAATACAGTCTGCCATGAAAGGAACTGAATGGAACATAAAAATCATTCTATATTCAAACAGTTAAACAGTTTGAGAATGTCAAAATGAGTTGGAAGTTAAGTTTAAGAATTGTTTTTAGTTCCATGGTAGTTTTGTGTCTAGGCTTTTCAAGCTAAGACTCACGGTCTCAACAGCTCCCTTTCATTTCATTGTGGCTGGAGAGCACTTTACCCCTTGCATGTTTTCTATTGACATGCCCGACACTGTTTTCCTCTCGGAGGAACAATGTAAGGGAAATACTGGAGAAATGTCGAGCCATCACAGCCAACTTTCACTTTAGCTCAAGTCTCTCGCCTGAGCACCGGCGCATTGGCGGCGAATGCGTTTCTGAACTTAATGCAATGCTATTTCTACAGGGAGTTCTTATCAAAGTAGGTTTTGGTTGCTTTACAAAAATGGTGTTGTTTTTCTCTCCTTCTGCATGACAAGCAGAAATGATATGAAAACGCGTCTGCATCCCCTGCAGTGCTGCATTGTGACATGTGACATGGGAATTAGCATAGAAATAAAGAGCGGGAGAGAGCAGCTCCGTCTTAAGACAGAGGCTTGCCATCTATTAACATTTGTTTTATTGTGCAGGATTGGCCTTCCTACCACTTCCTTTCTTATTTCCTGTAGAATTTCAAGTAGGGAGAGAAAAGCAGTTTTCATTTCCCACATTGAAAACTATTTTGATTCATTTAATTCAGTGCAATGCAAATACACCAGCATGCATTTATATGTAGATAGAGTGGAAGGAGTCCATTTAATCCAAACACTAGGAGATTTATGTGAGGTCACACATGCATAGTCCCAAATTAGGGAAGTAAATTGGGCATACAGCGCTGTTCTGGGCTTCTGTTTGCCCAATCAGAGGCATCCCTCACAATCCCTCCAATAATGAGATACTATGTCTTCTTTATGTGCGCTGCTGAGAACTGGGGAAATACGCCTCCAACAGGGAAGCACATTTTCACAGCAACATGCAGTAGAATGAAAGAGACAAAAAAGAAAGAAAGAAAAAGAAAGAAAGAGAGAGAGAAAGAAAAAGAAAGAATGAAAACCAGGCTTCCCAAATGGCTTGTGCTGGCTAATAAATGGCGTTAAGTTTGCAGATGGTGTATTCCAGCCCTGGGCTCAGCATAAGCATCAATCTGTAGAGAAAATGATGAAGTGCTTGCAGGTGTTTGTTGGGTTCTCATCTGTTGATTATATCAATGATTATTGATGTCTATTAGTCTAATCCTCTGTCTGTTTTGCTTGTAATTAATCAATAAAAGAGGCGTTTTGGAGCTTGTAGAGAAGGGCCTGCAGCTGTTACTTTTCCACACTCTTTCTATAAGCCTTTTCAGTTTAATTGATTATTTATCGTTTATTGATTAATTTAGTGTATGACCCCATGCATTAATTGAGTATAATAATTCATCCACTAGCAGTAACAAGGTGCTGTCCAAAAACAGCATTCTGAATGAAACCGAGGCGCACTCTGTAGATAGTGTATTTTATTTTCAGTCCATCAAAGCGAATGAGGCAGAGTGAGATTGGTGAGTACTCATGGAAGGAATCCAATATTAGAAATCAGATGATACTTTTCCTAACATCAGGCAAAGCTCAGCGTTCAAAGCATTAATTAACAAGCTGTGGAAAATGTCCCATGCTGAAGCACCTATAATGCTTTTTGTGACATTAAGGAAAAGATATAAACAATGAAATAAAGCCATTTTTTTCATGCTTATTATTTATACCACCGATATCTTAAAGATATTATAAAATGCATGAAATTACTTTTTTTCGCTTTATATATTTTTACTCTTGTATATGTCTAATTTTATATCATTTTTTTATGAGGAGCAAGTACGTCCTTCAAAATCTAAGACTCTACCAGTATACAGTATCCATCAAGTAATAAAAACACATTTACAAATTTTTGCAATGCATTTTATACAGTATCTTTTAAGTATTACATACATCTTTACAGATGTTTGCATGTATTTTATACAGTATCGATCAAGTATTAAAACATTTTTATAGATTTTGCAATGTACCTGTATTTGTAATTCCTTAGAGCCATTGACACAAGCAAGTCTATATAGTCATTTAGGCATGGATGTGACTAGACTTAAATATGCTATGTGGCAGCACGAGCGCTACTCAGCTAGTAGTGTGAGAGTTGTACAGGGGCATATCTGGCTGTATGAAACAGATTTTGACATAGGGCACAGCTGTCATCAGTGATATTATCTAGAGCTGCCTGCTAGATGAGACACACGGTACTTTAAACTGTAAGTACTGTACTGTTATTGTCTATTACTTTCATTGAATTATTAGTAACATCATTTTTCTGTTAATTTTATTAATATTACTTTCATTTTATTACCATTTGTAAAGCACTTTGGGTCAAACCTGTTTGCACTAAATGTGCTATATAAATAAACATGACTTGACTTGACTTGTAAGCACTTCCTGTAACATTGTATCAAATTGTGATTGCTATTCGTCAATTATTGTGTGGCATCATAAATACTTTCTAAGCATTTATGTTGAAAATGTTGAAGAAGAAGTACTGTATGTGTTAATGCTTTGTGAATACTGGGTTCAAGCACAGTAGCATGAGGACTAAGGAACATCTTTTTGTCTAACAAAATATGAATTATTTATAGGGTTGTGGAGGCTTGAGAATTATTCTAATGAATATTGTGTAATCTTTGATGAATATAATTATTTATATCATGTGTATAGATATGGAGAACAGTGTGTCCAAACTCTAGAATGCAGTGGGTAGAAATATCATTGCCTTAGCCATGCTTTCTATTTCTATTCTGCCTGTACTGCCTGCTCAAAATATGCCCCAAAGGTTAGCAATCTCAGAACATTACCTTCAACACCTAGCATGCAGCTCAGGGACTCCTCCTCTGTAGCCATGCCCTCTCTCTCTCTCTCTCTCTCTCTCTCTCTCTCTCTCTCTCTCTCTCTCTCTCTCTCTCTCTCTCTCTGCACACCAGGAAGCCTCATATTCATTCCTGCAATTTACTGTCGGACTCCTAACTGGCTGCTTCCCCAGTCCTCTCTTGCAGTATTCACGCGTTTCTCTTGAACCAATGATGAAACCCCACTGGCACCTGGAGGCAGCCTCTCCTCCTCTCCTCCTCCTCTCTTCCTCCTCTCCTCCTCTCCATCCCCACTGCCTGCCTGCCTGTGTGCCGCAGTGGAGCTCCACGCCAGTGCCGCCGCTGCTGCTTTTGACGCTTCGCCATCACACCCCTCCGCCCGTGTGAAGTGTAATGGCCTAATTGGACGGCAGTAAAAAAAAAAAAGTTCCCTGCTTGAAGCTCTTTCCAAAGGGTGCTCGGTCTTGTATCGGCTGCGGGGCGTTAACAATTAATAATTATCTCCTTCCCCCTGAGGCCCAATCGCTTCAAAAACTCCCTTCTGGAGAAGCGTGCCGAGCAGAGATGGCTTCACACTCGCAGGAATTCCACACTGCAGTCAGTGCACTCACTCAGTGTAGTGCTTAGCATGGTCTCAGCAGCAGCAGCAGCAGCACGCCGTCCGCTGTGCCGCTCGCTCCCGTCCTCTTGTTCCTAACTTTCCCCAGTGGGATTTGGAGCAGAGCTCAGCGCTAATGGAAACACAGGCAAGAGGGCCAATCAGTGCTCCATTGCTGCCTGATTGCAGCTGTTTGGGCCTTTTCTCACAGTGCCCACAGATTGCACACTGCTCCATCACAACTGTACTGTATACCTGCCATTAGCTGGAAATGGATACAGGTAGTTACCTCTGCTGGACTCTGCTGGATGTGGTGTATGTTAGATGTGCCAGGTATTACACCCTCCAGTGTGTTGGGGGGGTATAATCCATAGCATCCCTTGTTGATATAGTGGGACTTGAGTTATCTCTGCTGGTTGGTGACTGTTAGGTGAAATAGTGGATGGTGCTGGCTAATACGCCAGAATCATATGCTCTGTGATGGACTAGAAACATGCTATAAGGCAAAGGTGTTTGTCAGGGATGTCCTGCAAGCTTGCCTGACAAAGATGCGCTGAGAAAAGGAATGTCTGGAGGTTGAGGCAACCACTGTAGTGTGTGTTGTAGCCAAGGAGTCTGGAGAGTGGTGCTTCAACATGATAAGAGGAAGAAATGAGTCTCTCTCTCTCTCTCTCTCTCTCTCTCTCTCTCTCTCTCTCTCTCTCTCTCTCTCTCTGTCTCTCTCTCTCTCTCTCTCTCTGTCTCCCTCTCTCCTTCCCCCTTTCTCCCTCTTCCTCTCTCCCTCCCCCTTTCTCCCTCTTCCTCTCTCTGATTGCCTGTGTTCGTTATGCATTTAAAACAGCTATGATGTAGAGCTGTAAAGGGAATTTGCCTCCTTGCTTTTCCTTGGTTACGACGTGTTGTTTTGTGTGAAGCCTGCAATCCTAATTTGGCTTGGTGCATATAAAAGAACAGCACTGTGATTATTTTTTATTTGCCTCATTAAAGCAGTAAGGCAACAGCTGCATTTACATGAGGCCCAAGTAGAATGCTGGGGCACTCTATTGTGACTGAAATTATAAAATGCATAATTAGGTAGTCACTGTTGTCTTTTTTTTTTTCCTCCGGTGTGGAAGTGCTCTTCACTCTCTGCACTGCTCCGCCGCCACCGCTATTGTGTGCTACATTTCCAAACAGACCTCTTTTGTTTGGGTGAGTTGTTTTTTTCTCCCCCGTCTTTTGTAATTTATCTTTATTGGGTGGGTTAACAATTTCTAGCGAACATGAGTAATTTAATAATTCATGCCTTTGTAGCCTTGTACTCCTCTTCCACCTGTAATTGCCAGCGTTGTTCAGCGTTAGCTGTGTTCAGTCAGTTGCGAGGCCTGCTGTAGCAGAGAGAGGCCTTGGAGATGGATGGAGGGAGGAAGGAAGGAAGGAAGGAAGGAAGGAAGGAAGGAAGGAAGGAAGGAAGGAGGGAAGGTTTCCCCACACAAGCTCCTGAATGGAAACACTGGAAGAACTGTCAAATGAATCTAGAGAGATTCTCTGACATGTGAGAGAGCATATGTGAATGTGAGTGTGTGTGTGTGTTGGGGGAGTGGGAGAGAGAGAGAGAGAGAGAGAGAGAGAGAGAGAGAGAGAGAGAGAGAGAGAGAAGGCACACATAGTTGTATTTCGGCTCTCATCTAATTGTTCTCTGAAGCCCTGCGGAAAACTGTGAGCCAGTGCTGCTGCTTTGTCCTTGGGATTGTGCAGTACAGCAGTAATAAAAGCTGTGCCCGGATTGGGTCCCCCTTGCGCACCAGGACCACATACATCATTATCCCACCCTTCACACATCTGCTCCAGCGGTCCTGCTCCTGACCGTCCAAAGTGCACGTCTTTGCTTATCATGCGGGGCAATTTCTGTAAGAGGGTGTTGTGGAGGATTGGTTGGCAGAAATAATAAAAGAGTTGTAGTGACAAGCATATGAAAGAAAAATAAATCCATGAAAAGCCCACAAGGTAAATGAATACAAATGATGTCTCCTTCAGCAAGGAGGAGGCATAAATCACTTGGGGATTAATATTGGTTGCAGATGCAGGTTGCTTTCATTAGGTTATAGAGCTTCCAAGTGGAGGCATTATGATAACAAACTCACTGTGCACTCTGCTGGGAGTTAATAGTGTGTTCAGGCAGTGGGGGCTGTCTTCCTCCCCGCTGCAGCGCTCCCAGATAAGAGTGTTCAGGTGGAGCAGGCAGGGCCCGACCGACCGCTAATGGAGAATGGAGAAAAGGAAGTGTGTGTGTGTGTGTGTGTGTGTGTGTGTGTGTGTGTGTGTGTGTGTGTGCGAGGGGGGGTGGGGGTGGGTGGGGCTGGTGGTGTTAGTGAAGGTAGCCTTCAGCGCAGTGACCTATGAGTGGCCCAGCCTCGCCTCGTCTAAACTTCGGTCACAGGTTCACGTCCACGGTGGGTCGACTCGCGTGAGGCACTTAACCTGGAAATATCAAATTGTGATCCGGGCGTCAAAGTGGGTCGCCCTGTAAATTGGACTTAGAGCGCACTTAGTCACCCTGGAGAAGGTCGTCCGAGTTGAGCAAATAAAAATAGCAGACAATCAGAGGAGTGACAAAGCGACTGTGACGGAGGAGGGGGGGGGGAATATTTCCTCTCTGCAAGAAGAGTTTGCTCCTCTCCTCTGTGCTTTGTAAATATGCATCTTTTTTAACAGACAGAAAAATGTCACATCTGCCAGAAATTGTGAGTCATGCTTCTGCTGCAATGCAATGTCACATCGGAGCAAACTGCACAGACTCACTGAGCTCTGCGTAATTAGCTCTGGTTCAATAGCTTTGCCCCCCCACCCCCACCTCCTCCCAAAAAAAAGAAAAAAAATGCCCTACCTAAAAATAAACAGCGCAGTAAAATGCCAGAGCACCAGAGACGTGGTGCGATTGAAACGCCGTTGTTTGTCTCACCCAGCAGCAGCAGCAACGGCAGCAGCACAGGGGTCCAGCTGTGAGACGGCCATGAACAGCCCCAGTCATCTGGAAGAATTACGCCCATCATTAATATTAATGATCTGATGTGCACGCTGCAGACAGCCTATGGTAGAACAACGTGTTTGAGCTGCAATCTAAGATAATGTGTACAGTAGAACCGTTAAAAGAGTAAGTTGTTTGTGCCTTAAAGATTTTGCGCTTCTTTTATGTTTTGTTAACAATTCTTCAGTGTGCTGTTAAATGTATGTCAATCGGTGATATAATGTAATTTCCTTTGAGGACTGCTGTGGTCGATTTCTTTGCCTGAGGATTTCATAGCGTGCAGAAATTCAGCCAGCAGGTTAGCATGCCCTAACAGGATTTGTTAGCGATGCCACAGTCAGGCCTGCAGGTCTGAAAACAATGGGATGCAAACATCCGGCATTTGTGATGGGTGAGAGCTCATCCATCTCGGATGAACTGCTATGTCATCAGAGCTTTTGAATGGATAATGCATCCACTGAGGGGAGGTGTGGAGTGAGGGAGGGAGGGAAGGAGAGAGAGAGAGAGAGGGAGGGAGAGAGGAGCAAAGCCCGCTGAGCAAAGGAAAGCTAATACCTGTGGGAAGCAAGTCGCCTCACAAAGCAGAACAAACTGGCTATGAGAGGGAACATGGTGCCGGAGGGAGCTTTTCCACCAGGGACTTACTGTTAGCATAATTCCACTCACATATTTGTGCTAGGCTTCTCTTTTTTTAATCCAGCTAATGAATGAATAGAAATGGTTTTTATTGTGCCAGTGTTGCATATGCCTGGCTGTTCCTCCCCCTCCCTCTCCTCTCCCCCACCCGCCCTCCCTCCCGCTCTACTCCGCTCCGCTCGTCACTGTCAGAGGAAGTATGGATCTGTTGCTAGGGCAACGGCAGAGGAGCTTTGCTGATTGGGTGAGACATGGCTCAAGTCGGGCGTTGTTGAGGTTTTAGAAAAGCCATGTCTTGATTCTTCCCTCCCTAAATGACAGTCGTCCATCAATCTGTGTCGGGGCTTTTGGGATGGTGAAAACTCATGACAGTAAGCATGTTTGATTGGTCTGTTTCCCTCCCAGAACCGACATGATCTCTATTTCCCTGCCGGCTACAAATGGATGAATAACTGCAAACGAACAGCAAAAACATGCCGTGCTAATCCCACTAGCCACGCCAAACTAGACTATTTCTGGGCGAAAGTACTTTGCAAAGCCTCATTAAGTTTTGTTGTCTTGTTTTTACTACTGAGGAGGGCAGTCGCCAGGCATCTTTCTTGACTGAACTTGTGAGTTGAAACACAGCAATGCCCAAGATAATGCTCTAGAGGGAGATTTGTTAGTGAGCGAGAGAGCAGAAGGAAAGAGAGACAAAGAAAAACAGGAAAACAAAGAAGAAGAGAAAAAAAAGACAGACAAAGAAGGAAAGAGATGGAAAGTGGACTGGAATAAACAGGCAGGTACTTGGCTCGGTGAACGGCACACTTGCCGAGTCGTTGAGTTGCCTTTGAATTTGTCCAGGGACAATGTGGCGGGAGGAATAATCCACCTGCCAGTCGCAGTCAGCGGCGGCTCTCTGACAAGAACATTCTGCTCTCCACTTAAACACAACGTGCCATCAGAGCAGAACAGCGGCAGCACCGCACCACACCGCACCGCTCCCCTTCCCTTCCCTTCTCTCAGCGGACTCCAAAAGCCATCGCGGGAGACGGGGAAAAGTGAATTCTAGTTTACAGACAAAAGAATGAAAATAAGGAGGGGAATGAAAAAGGCAAAGTGCAAGAGCGAAGGAGAGATAGAGAGTATGTGTGTGTGTGTGTGTGTGTGTGTGGTTCCAGTAGCACCTCCATCTAGCCTTCATACGTCTCTGTGGGGTAGCAATTGATTGGTTCATTTGGTTTAGAAAAGTGGATGGCCGAAAACTTGTTTCCTTAGCCTCCAATGACAAATGAGCTATTGATTAGTTGTGGCCCATTCAGTGCTGCTGTAGCCTGTGAGTGCATGATGGAGCTCATAATGGGCTCTCCCTGAGGTGTGCAGCCGCCATGATAGGCCATGAAGAGTGACATCTTATGACCTGCACCACGTAAACAGTCCTTGCTACATTATTGGCCATCACTAGTCTATACTAGTGCACACAGACATAACAGGCCGATAACATTCAACTGGAATCCAAACACTGGCACCTGTCAAACTAGCTACCCAGAGAATGGAGCCTTTTTATTATCTGGTCTTAGGTTGTGGCTAATCTCTCTCCTAGTGATTATATTTCTTCTTTCTGAGATCTGCCTGCGTAGCTCAAAGCATCACAGTGGATCGATGGGAAACGGAGGCGGTCAAGAGATCAAGCGGACAAATGGTTCGGTCGCTGCCAGACTTGAGACACTTAGCATGAGCAAACCTTGGGGCATTGTTGCGCTAACCTTTGCTATTGATTCCAGCTGATTCCCTTAAATGTCAAGTTAGAACTCTAAGGCACTTGGGCATCCAGTGCACATTAGCTGAGTTGCTGAACACCCTAGTGCTAAGAATTCTTAAGTACCAAAGATAATTGCAAAATGTCATTATTGTGTGGTGGGCATATCCAATTACGGTGATTAGCATTTTATTGTGCCCTGTGATGACGGCTCATCACGGATGTATTAATCAAGCTATTGTTGTGTGTCAGACTGCTCCTGGCCCTCATTAATGCTGCCAAGCCTATAGAGGGAAGTTGTCATGGAAATCCAGGGGCTTTGCAAAGCAAACTTGCAAAGTTCGAAAAGTATCAGTCTGGAAAGACAAGGAAAATTAGGAGAGAAGCTTCTCTGTATAGTAACTGTGAAATCAGTAATGAAATAAATAAACCTGGTACTGTAAAAAAGACAGCAGTGGAGCTAGCATAGCGGCAGGGTACGGTAGCAGGTTTTGAGGGGAAGATCAGACAACATCAGCGGCAGGGAACACAAAAGCTTAGCAAAGCATTAGTCTAAATACATAAATAATGCTCTCCTACTGCAGGCAGCGGCCCCTCTCATTTATTGTCTCAATAAAGCCTGTCTGCTGGTCTCTGCGTCGGTCATCCGTCAGAGCCCGCCTTAACTGGGTCAAGACCACTGGGGCTCCGGAGACCTGGTAGCTTCTCTCTGTCTTCAGAGCCGCAGCACAGCTGGGACCTGGATATTGCTCACGCTTAATGGAGACCTTAACAATTCATCGCCCAAGCTCAAGTCATTTAACCATTTACCTTTAAAATGCGCACTGCGGCCAGGCAATCAGTGGGATCTCACAGCTAACCACCATAATGGATTACTGCAGACATGAAGAAGCTCAAGCCATGAGGGAAGAATGTAGAATGTATAATATTGTTTAAGAATGTGTCTCTGAAATTTTTGATTCAAAAGATTACACTTTTATGAAATATAAATTAGTTATGGTCATATGGTCTGTATTTTTTCTTTAATGTTTTTAGTTCTTTAGTCCTAGTAACATCTGTCTTCAAAGCAGCCAGGTTAAGTGTAATATTTCTGTTGGAGCAGACTTAAATGCAAAATCATTGCTTGAGATCCCATTTTACACACACAAAAAAAAGATTTTTCTTTTCTCCAGTAAGCCAGAATGAGCAGCAACTCTTGAGATTTAGCCATGTATTGTATGAGGAAACCGAGGAGCGACCCCTAAGGAGATCATTTGCTCGTTTCTTTGATCTAGTTTCTATATTTGGGTAGTAAAATCTAATGACTGCCTTCACTGCTTTTTTATTACACTACAAGATGGTTTCAGATGTAGTCAAAATTTTGCAATCTATGAAAGAAAAAGGCTGCATTGTATAATGAATTAGAGAAGCGGTAGAGGTCAATGGAGATAAATTGTCTGCTGGCTTTTGAAAGATGTCAGATGGGTGTGCTGTATCCTAGGGGACCAAGAGTGTGGCAGAGCAGTGTGTTTTCCTCATTAACACGAAAAGCATGCCAGCAATGCCACACAGCTGTCGACTAGATTATGAAGTGTGGAGTATGCATACTGTGCACACCTCTCATTAAGGTCACTGTCACTTTCACAGGTTCCAGTGCTCAAAGTGAACTCCTCTAGTACACTAGCAAGTCTGGATTGGTGTGCCTCTGATCCTGAGACTGTGCAGAGAGAGAAACTGAGCTTTTTTCTCTCGTTTTTTTATTTTTTATTTTTCTCTCTTTTTTTTTGAAATCCGATGTGCTGACACAGGTACTGTAGCTTGCGGCGCCGGCGTCCGGCGGCACAGATGCGCTAGGCTTCTCTGACAGACTGCGTTTATGAGACGCTCTCCGTCGAGGAGGCTCCTGTTCTGGTTGACATTTCCTCTGCTGGCTTACAGTGTCTCCAGACTGCGGGGGGAAATGTCACAGCACATCTGTGAGTCGGTGATATCACTCAGGATTCCATCTCTGCTCCGTGGGCCCCAGTGTGCCTGATGGCCCGAGGAATCGCTAACAGGGAAATGGGCAAAGCGATCAGTGCCAGTCCAAATGCCCTGCTAATTAGTCACCCAATTGGCATTTACAAAATTCTTGTAAATACATTAAAAAACACAAAAATTGTCATTAATTAAGATGACATATGTTACAAATGGAGCCTGGTATTATCCAGTTTTAAAGCTTTGTGTGAGTCATTTGAGAGAAAAGTAGCCCAGACAAGGCAACAGTACTGGTGCTATTTCTCTCAACCATTGCAGCAATTTCCTAAGACTTACTAAGCTCCAATGAAGTTGCAGAGCATTAGTGTGTCATTTCTGAATGAGCAGAGCCAGAAATTACACAAGCGCAAAAACCATTTGTGACACAATCCAGCTTCTGCAGAACCTCAGGCTTTTAAGCGGCTGACAGGTTTTAGACCAGACATTCATCAAACCCACCAAACGGGCGGAATAATCACATGAAAATCATGCAGTGGACTGTAAGGAGCAGGGAGCGCTGGTGGCTAATTACACAGAAGGATTTTTATTTTTGTTCGCATCGCGCATTCAAGATCCGACACCCTGAACCTGCCAAGTGCCGTGCCTCCGTCTTAGGCCGGCTGCACAGGAGCACTCTTAATTAGGCTGGATACTGTATGTGCTTTAAAGAAACATGAAAGGGTATTTTAACGATGAAAGCAAATTACTTTGCCTTTATGGCCTGCTTTTGGAGCCTTTGAAGCTCTTTTGTTTGGCCATGTCGCTTTAAAAGCTGCCGACAAGCTCTCCTGGAGAGTTTGGGTTTTTGGAGGGGGGTTTGGGGGAGACGGGGTGGTCGGCTGGGGGGGGGGGGGGGTGTATGGGGCAATGCGGGGGTGTTCTCCTGCCGCAGGGGCCACGTGACCCAGGAAAAGGATGGGGGGCTGACAATGGCTGTCCGTGTTCTGAAATGCCCGTGTGAAATTAAGACACACCAAATTTGCTTAAAAGGGTCTTTGAGCTGTCATTACTGCGCGGGGGCTCTGCCGTGCATGTTAATGCGGCCGAGCTGTGGGTGGGCAAGGGGCCAGAGGCTCCCAGGAGAGGGACTCACTCCAGCCACCAGGCCAGGGCTGCCTGGGCTGTGCACAGTCTCTGGGCTGCCACTGCTGCCTGCCACCGCTGCTGCTGCTGCTGCTGCTGCTGCACAAGTGCCTGCCTGGTCACTGACGCCTGGACCACCTCAGTGATACATGAGCCTGTAATTACCTTTGCCACAATTACGCTCAGCCTCCTCTCTCCATGGGCCTTATGGGAGAATTCACGGTCCGAGAGCAGAGTACAGCAGAGTGGGGCGTTTCCCTTCCCTTCCGTCCAGTACTGAGTAGTAAATATCACAGGCACTTAAAGGCACCACGGTGGCGTGGCGCGTGTTTGTGTTGTGCTGCTTGCAGGGTTTGATTACTGCTGCAGCGGAAAAGAGCGTTATTAACAGACCGGAACCTGTGAGGGGGTCTGAGATTAAAATCTAAAGAACTAAACCAAATGCTTGTTCAAACAGCGGCAGCACAATGGGCGTAATATAGCCCCCTGTATCAGTAACACTAGCGAGTGCTGATGGTGGCTGTTCCAGCTCAGATTTATTTGATATAATCATCAGATCGCATCTTAGCCTCCACAAAAGGAGCTGCGGCTGGCTCCTCCTGCCTGCCTCCTACTAGGCCCCCGTTCGGCAGCGCTAGCATTAGGCAGGATTTATTACCCAGGGTTGCTGGCTGTTGACATGAGTGTGATATACCATTTCACTGAGATAGTGTCCCACTGAGGGTGTAATGATGTTATTCCCTCTCTTATCACTGCAAGATGAACTGTGCACCCATTCCTTCCCACAGGCAGATTAGATTCAGGTTGTTTTTATTTCATAACACGGCGCAGTCCCTCTGCTTTTGCCATTCAGGGCATTGCCACTGTGACAAAATTAACCACAATTGTCAAGGAAATAATGTAATAGATTAAAAAAAAAAAAAAAAAAAAAACGTCCTGCCCAAAAGCCTAAATTAGCTGGGAGAACTTGTGTGTCATTGATATACGGCATCAGATAAGATGTCTGAAATGTGGCTTTTAAATTCACTCTTGTTCTGAGCAGAGCAATGCAGGTCTCCCACGCCAACCTGTTTTATGCTCAATTGGATTAATAATTGGGGCTAACAGGCTATCACAATCAAATTGCCAGACGCAAACCAGTCCAGGAGGACATATTACCTTATTAAATAGACCTCACACTGCGGCTTTATCATCCAGCCTCTCTGGTAAGCTGTAATTCAACTAAGGATATCAGAGAGCTTCTCTGGCCTGGAGAAACACCTAGGATGAAAATGTCAAGGGCGATATCAATAGTTACGTTTCGCAACCAAGGGCCAATCCAGCCTGTTTCCTCATTCTCCTGAATGATCTTGCTTTGTCTGTCTTGTCTCTCCATCAATACACAGACCACCATATCAGAATCGGCCTTGTTCTCTCTCTCTCTCTCTCTCTCTCTCTCTCTCTCTCTCTGGGCCGAGCTCAATTACTTTTTCTCCTGACACGTATCCATCATGAACTGGGCCTAGGCGTTTTGTATTGAATTGATTTATCTGTGTGCTGCTTGTGGGACTGTGACTGTGGAGCGGGGCTGTGGCTGTGGCTGTGGCAGGGATAATTGAGTGCTCTTGTGTGGTCATTGTGTGAGCGGCGGCACGGAGCCGAACACCGACGGGCCCGGAGCCGCGTCACAGCGCAGCACAGCGCTGCCTTGATTACTGCTCCTTTAAATTCCTCCATTAGATTGCCAATTAGGAGTGATCGTGCCTTTCTTCTCTCCTTGAAGCGTTTGCATTTTCACATACTTGCAACTTGCCAAATGCAAATCTCGCCCCGTGTCCTAATTAGCTCCATGTCTGATTGCACAGCCCTACCGCCCACCAAACACAACAAAACTGAAATCTAAATGACATCAAGAGGCATATTTTTACAAACAGCGTCAAAGAAGAAGTAGGGAGAAGATTCTATGTGCAATTAACCTCTGTGAGACAGGGCTCCATGTTTGGGTATGTTTCTGTGTGCTGCTCAAATCACTTCTCTAATCACTCGACTGAAATAACTTTCCCAGACCGTGGTGAATTATGATGAATAAGACGATTAGATGAATCTTCAGATCTAAAATGATCAGCTATGAAAATTTGATTGTCCCAACAAGACCATCATTTTCCGCTTATATGTGCATAATTTTATAAATGGGATCCAATTAGTTCTAGTTATATTAACATAAAAAATACTAATATTATTAGAAGACCATAAGGATAAGTGTTTTTTATTTGGCTGTCATGATAAGTATCTGGCATTTCATGAATGTAAACAAAGTTAAATATTATTCAAGAATATTACACTGTTATTGATATATTTGTCTGTCTGCATAGTGGGCATTTTTACACACAGTATAAAGCTAACAATGAAAGTAGAAGACTCGTTCTCTCTTTCTTTCTTGTTTTTTCTCTCTCCCTCCCTCCCTCCCTCCCCCCCGCATTCTCCAAGGGCCAGTTTTGGTGTCATGATATGCAAATGCAGGTGTGTTAAAATGGCCTACTTTTATAAATAGACATTGTGTATGATCAGCCTTACCTCAAACACTCTCCAAATACACTTGATTAGAGAGAAACTTGGGGAGAGAGACGCGTAACCCTGAGTCTTGATCATATTTAAAACAATAAAATCATCAATGATATAAAAAAATGGAGCTCATGTTCTTCGCTACTTTGCATCTCAGTCAGTGTGTGTGTGTGTGTGTGTGTGTGCGTGTGTGTGTGTGTGTGTGTGTGTGTGTGCGTGTGTGTGTGTGTGTGTGTGTGCGCGCATGTGTGTGCGGGGGGATGGATAATCAAAAAGCCTCCGTATAGAAAACAACACTGAGTCATTTTCTCCTTCCTCTCTAATAAAAGGAGAGGGCTTCCTAAGTGCTATGTGAGCACGGCTCTGCTCCTGCTATTTCTCTATCTCAATATTAAGTCAGGGGGCACGGGCTGCAACACTTAACATTTCAAATTGCCTATATTGCAGTGCTGACAATTCAGAAGATCCATATAATTTGATTCCATGGCATGTTATCAAATCCTTTTCCTTGTGCATGTCCATGAACATGAGAATAATAAATGGAATTCAGGCGTAGACATTTTGTGAAAAACAAAAGCAGTTGTGTTTTCTCCTCCCTGTGTGAGGGGTCCTCCGAGGCATGCATGCTCTCTTCTGTGTGATGCCCACCCTCCGCCTCCAGCGCTGAAGGGGGCTGCTGACCCGGGCAAGGTCATGCTTTACTTGTGCTGCTGGCACAATGCCCTATTACTGCCCACACCACAGGTGCCACTCACTCCTGCCCACTGCTCAACCACACCGGTCAAGTCAACCACCTGTCAATTAAGCCTCTCTATTTTTCCCAGCTCTCTTCTTTCTGTTGATGCTCTCTATATAATGTTTAATATTTATTCCCTCCTTATGGTGTTTAATAGTAACTAGTGATTAATACTTATGTTCTTCTTATATAGTGTATAGAGTATGATTATTCTCCCCACATAGTCTAGTAATGAATCACATTATCTAATGTATAGTTAAATAGTAATCTCTATACAGTAATGTATAATAGTTATTCTCTCTCTACAGAGTGTTTAGTATGTAATTAATATGGTCTTTCTTCTCCTCTCCACAGCCCGTATTGTCAGGACCAAACAATGGTGTGAGATGATTCCCTGTCTGGAGGACGAAGGCTGTGACCTACTAGTAAATAAATCAGGCTGGACTTGTACACAACCAGGCGGCAGAGTCAAAACTACTACGGTGAGTCTCGGACCCTTTCATTTAACAGCAGTGCAGTGGCCACTTTCTCCTAAGGGTGCTGCTAGGACACAGAAAGTCCCCTTCGCTCCTCAGAGTTCTGAGAGGAGCTCATTAGCATGGCCTAGCCTAGCCCAGACGCCCTCAGAAAATAAGGAACACACACACACATACACACACACACGCACACACACACACACACACACACACACACACACACACACACACACACACACAACTACACAAACAAACACACACCCTCGCAAAAAACAGGATATTCACCTCCTGTCCCCATCAACATTTTTTTGAATAACACTGCAAGAGTTGTTTATCTTTTTATCACTGGCAATTAGGTTGAATTAAGCAGGCCCTTAACGCTAATGATTGGAACAGATGGGTGATCACGGCAGGTAGATGTGCCGAGCCGCCCTCTGTCCCAGTGCAGACACAGCAGCTACGCTACGCATGCAGGCCCAGTGCTGGCAGACACGCAGACACCGCCACCGCCACTGCCATCGCTAATTACAGCATATTCATTAGGACTCTTTCGTCATGCTATGTTCTCATTCGTCTACCACTGTCACCTCATGACCTCCAACAAACTGGGGACAGCTTCAAAAGGATCAGCCCCATAATCAAAAGGAGGCCGCAAAAGAACATACATATCCAGGAGCACCCACTTGCAGAATTTAGGACTCTATATATTGTAGGTCTTCAAATAAAAAATAACATTTCAGCCACAAGCTAGCAATGAATCAGAACACCCACTCATCTATTATGACTTAGGAGCATAGGAGTATACAATCAAAGTAAGCTGTTCCTGGAAATATACTACATGTCATTATTTAAAAACATGTTTTATAGCAACCTGCTGTTTTGGGCCATAATAGTGGCTGACCTTTTGAAAATGTGTCATTCCCAACATAGAGGTGGAGAAGAGGTTACTGTGGCAACAGCCTCCAGTGCAAAATATGCTAATCAGTGAAAATACAGTAAATGACTCATTCCCATCGTTAAGCAATGATTTTTAGATCTCAGGTCTCAGAAATGCATGTGGTGTCCAGTACATTCCGTCTTTATTAAATTGAGAATGATTTGTGGCAGAGTGTAGAAAGATAAAGCTCCATATCTCAAATATTGGAGGCTAAATGCATTAATCTGTTATTATGACAGATTTGATGTAGAAAAAAGAAGAGCTGCCATTTTATAGTGGCTGAAGCTGACCTGATGTTTATCAGCCTGCTTGCGGCTGCCCGTGAGCTGACAAGTATTCATAGGTGTTCCATATTTCAGCCGTGTGGTCAGTGGCCCGGTCAGGTGGCTCAGGAGCTGTCAGGCTGGAGACTGATGTATGATCCGTCATAGCAGGGAGGGATTGCCTTTGAAAAGTCTACAGCACGTCCACAGACTTTCTTTCTCTCCCTCTCTCTCTCTCTCTCTTTCTTTCTTTCTCTCACTCCTCTGCTTTCTGAGTGTCTACTTCCATCTTTCCAGCTCTCCTTTCCCTTTTCATTCTTCTCTGCTGCATATTTTCTTTCTGTTACGTGTCTGTATGTGTGATGTCTGGCCTTGACATTGTACTGGACAATGAAAGCAGATATTTCAGCGTCCGGAGTCCTGCTTGTCTGTGAAGGTGTGGTGTGTTGCAGTGTGTTGTTGGGGTCTGGAGCGGCCGTGTGTGTGTGTGTGTACTGTCTCGGCTCCAAACAAACCTGGGCTCATCTGTATTCACGGTGGATGCGGAGAAGTGCGAGGCTGTTAGTGAAGAAAGATGTTGTGCACGCAAAAGTGTATGAATCAAGAGCACTGTCAATGACTGGCGAGGCTGTATATGAGAGTGTGTCATTCACACAGATCTCATCCATCACTGTCTGACCTTAGTTGCAGTACGCCAGCGCAGCGCTGCCAAATATTAGCCCTAGCCTGGAGCCGGGGCCAAACACCGCAGAGCCACACCTGAGAAGAATGGAGAAGAATTGAACTGGATATGCACTGTATGCATTTTGCTGAACATCACAATATATCACATTTTATGCAATCAAGAGACTGCAGAAACTCAAAATTACTTTTGTGTTTGCTCTTCAAAGCTTTCTTTGGAAAGCTTATTGCTTTCTCTGCATGACATTATTATTATTATTATCAAACAATCATGTCTCAGGTACATTGTTTTTTTAGTTGTTTTTTTTTACAGTGCATATTTGCAGTCCCTATTTGCATTCTTAACCATAATTTCTGACATTTCATTGTGCTTGTTATCCGTTTTAAACCCCCTGCTGTAACAAATGTGTATGTGTTGTAGGAGTCAGTAGTCTTTTAATGCCACATTAAACCCAAGTGAAAGGCACAGCCCATGTTGGAATGAATATTGATAGAACACTCTAATCTTGGAGTTATCATAAGGAATCAGAGTGTGAGTAATAGGCAGGGTCTTGCCAAAGACAAAAAGAAATGTGAAAGAAAGATAGAGGAGTTCCTATTAACATTTTAGCATGAATCCCATTTAGTGGTCATATGAAAAACACTTCACTTTTCACAGCATGGCGGAGAAGCCTTTAACCATTACCATACAAAGTGTTCTAAAGTGGCCCTGTTTTTCCAAAATATGTATTATTGATAGAAATGATTCCACAGAATGGCTGTTTAATCTGGAAGTTGCAAGTCTAGAGAGATTGCCAGATAGCAGTGGGTTCCCCAGCTCCAGCACAAAAGAGTGACTTTCATCAGTAATTGTAAGCCTTCGCACCGCATTGAAGCGCTCATTGTGTCATCTCAAAGCATCACTGCGCACAGCTCTCAAGTCTACTGGAGACTACAGCCATTTTGAAGAGCATCTTTCTGCTCTGACACGTCTCCTGTCAGCTCTTTGGCAGGTGAAGCAGAAAGCTGGCACAGGTAGTTTGAGGTGTTGTAGACACTCCCAGAGTCTAGGGATTGGGGGGGGGGGGGTTGCTGTTGGCGTTCCCAGCTCTGGTTGAGCTAATGCAGTGATTACAACTTGTGCAAGTGGGCACTTAATCAACCTTTCTATTAGCGCCACAATGATTGGGATATTTAACTAGTGAAGGGAGACCTGAGCCAATGGTGTGAGCACATGGAAATGAGGCTGATTACTGTAATCAGGGCTATTGCACAGCAGATATGCAACGGGAGTCTGTTCATCATCACTAGCGTTTCCACTCGTCAAAGTCTAGAGTGAGAGTGTGTTTTTACATTTTCACCATCAAACACACAGTGTCTGTCTGCCATTGTCTGGAACAACAGCAACAGTTCCCTCATGCTTGGAGCTGATCTTGCCTAGTTGTGAGAACACAAATCAATAAGTGTAACACAGTGATATGTTTGTTTGTTTGATTGATTGATTTCTTTGGTTACATGTGTTTATGTTTGTGTGTGTCTATGTGTGTGTGCACGTTTCAGTGTGTACCGTACGTGCAAATGTGAAAGTCAGTATGCGAGTGCTTGTCCAACAGTCTATAAAAGAGCTCCTTCGATTGAGGTCGCGTAAATGCCCAGTCTGATTGCGAGGGAAGCCGCAGATGATGGGCAAGCGGGCAGTGTTGGTACCGGTATACAGCCCCGGTAATTGATCCCTCTGGGCCTGCTTGGCACTGCAGGGCCCATCCAGTGGAGGGTTTGAACAGAATCACCACAGAGAGGACAGCTGCTTCTCCATGCAAACCCACTCCGCCGCTGCAAACCATTAGCTAGCACTGCCAACTCGCATCTGGACAAGCCAAGTCAGCAGCCACTTTCAGCTCCACCATTTTGAGCACCTTCAAGAGGGCCCCAATAATCACACAAAGAGCATGTTTACCTGCTTTGAACAGCCCATGTCTAATTTCATTTATGGCCATCCTTGACAGTATGTAAATTTATGTTTTACAATTTGCATCCTTAAATGATCAAATAGCTATTTGTCATCTGACAAAGCAAGCCATTACTTAAATGTATTGCTGTTGCCAAGCAAGACTGTATTGGATTTGGCTGTAAGCTGTTAGACAGGGGACAGAAGGAGACTCTCACAAAGAAGATGTACCGTATCAATGTTTAAGAGCCTTTGTCTCTGGGCTTTTGCCACAGATGTAGCCTGTCAGGCTATTTCACTGCTACACCCTTCAGCTGCCGCTGCTACTGTTTCCATGGTGCTGCTCAGTGGCTAGCCTTCATGATAGCATAGCATCCTGTACAGCCAGGGTCAGTGTTGATACATTCCACATTTCAAGCTTGAGCATAAACCTGCCAACTGCCCTCCACCCCCACCCCTTCCCCACCCCTGTGATTTCAGGCTCTATGACGCGATGGGAGTCCCACTCAAATCTCACCTCTTCTCTCAAAATATGGCGGATCACATTGCTGCACCTGACAGACAGCCATTGGCAGCCACTGCTCAAGAACTGACTTTTACAAAAGCAACAAACTGCAAACCATGATGGGCCTTAACAACTAAATAAGGTACACACACGTCGCTCATCAAATATTAGCCAATCATTTAAATTAATTCATTTCAATGAAATTAACTGTACTGTTGTGTAGCAATAGCATGCATGATTTCCCTTGTCTAAATGAATTGTAAATGTAAATTGAATTGTGTGATTGGTCATCCCACTGACATTTCCATATGAATACATCCTGTTCTATCTGACAGTAGCGCATCATCCCAAATCCCTCACATTATACTGAGTGCCGCTAGAAAGCTGTCCATTAAATGCTCCCCATTAGCATTTATGAGCTAGCCATGATTATTCGACATCACATCAGGGATGCATCTGTGATTATTCCTAGTCCTGCATTTGTAAATCCTATCCATGCGCTGCTCTGACATTTTAGGATGCAGAGTCATGCAAGTTGAGTGCGTGCAAATGTCAGCCGCGGGCCATATGCTCCTAGGCTGTTGTTTACCATCCAGAACACCCAGGTGGAAGCCTCCATATGTGCTGTAAATAACAGTCTCATTTCTGGCTCACATTTAAGTGTCAGGATTCTCAGCTCCCTCCCCTCAATAGTGCCATCATCATTCCAGCCTGCAGACAGAAAAGAGACAAAGCTACAGAAACACAGAGAAGCTGGGAGAGAGAGAGAGAGACAGAGAGAGGGAGGCTGCATGGGAGAGAGAAAGTGAGGGACATGTTTTAGTAAGTTGTGTTTTCGGGTTCAAGGAAAATTTCTCCAAAAAAAGTCAATAAATATTGATCCCGTTTTTCTGTGATGAGACAGTTTTGATCGTTTGGCACTAAAATAAATATGAACTTCATTACATTTTTCAAAATGCCTGACTGTCACTGCTCTCTCTCTCTCTCTCTCTCTCTCTCTCTCTCTCTCTCTCTCTCTCTCTCTCTCTCTCTCTGGTTTATCAGGTAGACATGTCAGTAAGTGTCAGAAAATGTATACGATTAGAGTTTTTTTGTTTTTTTTCATTTTCTCTCAGTCATTTCTCACAATGAGTTTGTTTGCTATCTTGTTTACATTTCACCCATGCATGGCTGAGTGGAGGTTGAGCTGCCTATCCTTCATTAGCTGACACATCAGTGGGAGTTGTTCTCCTCGGGGCTGAGTGTGCACATTAGTGCACTAAACACCAAAGATGCACAAGTCTCTCTCTCTCTCTCTCTCTCTCTCTCTCTCTCTCTCTCTCTCTCTCTCTCTCTCTCTCTCTCTCTCTCTCTCTCTCACTCACACACACACACACCCACACCCACACTCTCTCTCTCTCTCTCTCTCTCTCACTCACACACACACACACACACACACACCCACACACACACACTCTCTCTCTCTCTCTCTCTCTCTCTCTCTCTCTCTCTCTCTCTCTCTCTCTCTCTCTCTCTGCCTTGGGTCTGCTTTAATTCTTTTTGCCTCCTCCCTCCCAGGAGATCAAATGAAGACACTCTCCTCAGCATTGTCATTTTTTCATTAGCTTGTGTTGAAGTGCACATGAGGTAATTGCCTGTGCATCGCTAGAGGGCACTGCGACCCCCGCAGACGACGCTAATAATGGGCTGTGTGTGCCGACAGACAGACAGACAGACAGACACACGGCATTTGTGCTGCTGGTCTTAATTACCTGAGGGCCGCAATAGTGTATTAGAAATGACATGCCCCCGTCTTTAGCCTCTATACTCTTGGGTCATCTCACTACTCATCCACTGGCACCGACATTATCCTATTAAATTGAGCTTCATTTAGATCTTGATTGCTCTGTCCCTGTTGTTTTATCTGAAGACATGCCTGTGTTTAATCTAACACCTGCCTCTTTCATGGCAATTTGCTCTCAGTGCAGTTGTCACCAGTTCATTTTTATAAATTAAGCAGCATGCAAGCTTGGAAGGCTCAATGCTTTTATCTAGTTGGCCGGGAACCATACATTTACCAGATGGTGCGGAGGTTTCCAAATCTTTCTCCAAGCTGGCACGGTCCCTTGTCCTCAGAGTTATATCACTATTACTCTCCTAACCTTTCAGATGCCAAAGTGTTTGAACTCTCAAGCACATTTCCCAGTAAAAGTACTAGAGTTGTACGGATGAGAGTTAGACAAAACAGTGTGCATACAAAACAGATGCCACAGGCTGCTTGAGGATGGAATAATCCTCTCGAGTGTGTTTGTCCTCAAGTTGACTGAGCTTGTGTTGTGTTTTGCCCCTGCAGGTCTCCTAACAGCGGCAGTGCCAGAGGCTTCTGAGGGCCGGGGAAGCTCGGACTGGACTCTCTCACGCTGCTTCCCCTGCTCCAAACACACACACACACACACACACACACACACACACACACACATATACACACACTCAGACACAACGACCCGCTGTAGATAATCTGCTGTCATCAGCTTAACACGCTTGTCCGTCTTCCTGTTTGTCTGTATGCTTTGTAAATGGGCCACGCCCCCTAGTGCCACGGAGGACTCCTGTTTCATGTCAAAGCACTCGATCGGGGCGACCTTTTGGACTACGGCGCATACTGTAGCCATCACACACCATCCTACTACTGGAAGGCCCCCACACACTGACACTGCTGGACAATGACTAACCCGAGAGGAGGATATCTCTCCAGAAGAGCATGGTTCTCAGTGCGGACCTGTGCTTCTGAACCAGCTGAAGACTGTGGACCTAGCTAAGCTAAGCTAAGCTACTGTACGCTAGGCTAGGCTAAGCGCTTGTGCTGTGACTGGCCTTCTGCTGGAGTACACCTTTGGCACTCCTGACTTTTTTATTGACCAAAGAGGGAATAAAGTGTTCTGGACAAGAGCAGTCCGATAGAGAGAGAGAGAGAAAAATCCAATGGCAACCTTTCCCCAACAGATGCCTGCCCTCACATAACAGTAAATGCAGGGGGTTGGCTGACCTGTGCTGTATGATTTCACAGGACAAATGAACACAATCAAAGGAGTACCTTTAATACTTTGTTGACATTTTTCTTGGACTTAACCCAACACTGTACTTTGAAGCTGGAACTGTAGGGACAGTATACATATATATATGTATATGTGTATAAAAAATCAGACTTGCATTTCTCGGTAGCAACACCTGGAGCAATTTGCAATAAGCATGGTTGGTTACAGTAAAAGTGAAAACCCACTGATCATCTGACAAAAAGAGAATATTCAATAGTCATTTCTGATTGCCAGAAAAAAGGTCATTAAATGTATTTTGAAAGACCGAAAGTTATATATTTAACAGTTTTATATGTTGTACCTTTGTAGAGAACCTTATTTAACATGAATAATGTGGTCAGATGCCAGTCATAGAACATGAGTGAGCTTTGCTCCATACCGCAGGTCTGTTCTGCTTTTTCTTTCCCCCACACCAGTAGCAGTTCTCTTTTTATACCCATCGCAGAACCGCAGAACCTGACCATCTGTCCATACACATCCAAAAGAGGAAAAAGGACAAAATGTGAAAAATTACTGATCATGGTGAACTGAAGTTTATACCCCACTTTAGTATCTGGAGTCATGGAAATTGCTATTTGCTATTGTATTGTAAAGGTGTGGACATTTGACTCATTTCTTTATGGATTTGACCTAATTTATTTTTGTGCTTGTGTTTGTTGCACAGTGCCGACCTCTAAGTGATGACACTTGAAGGAAGAATGAAGAAAGTCTTAGAGTCATTTACATGAGATACTTTTTTATTATGAGATATTTTAAGAATAAATCGATTGCGTGAAAGAAATATCACTTGCTAAAATAGAATTTCAATATACTTGGGTCACTAGATTGATCTTACTTTGCATAGATGTTTTTTTTGTTGGAAATTCTATTCTTTTATTTTGTGAAATGCTATATTGAAAAGAACTGCTGCTTTCTATAGAAGCAATCACTATGCATTTGACCAAGTTCTGAGAATGATTGTCATCCAAATGTAGACACAAGCTATAAACATCACATTTATAAATACATAATACACACATAAATTAATGACTGATTGGTTCAAATTGAATGTTTAATGGGAACCGCCATGCTGGGATTTGATTACAATAATCATGAATATGGAATGTATTGATGCTGCAAGATAAAGGCTGTCAGTGAGAATTACAATTAGGTCTGATAAAATGACACTTAATGCTCATAATAGGACCTCATACATTTCATACACTGTGCCAGGCACACATTTTTTTGATGGAAGGCTCTCAATCAAATTTCAACTAAGCTGACAACTTGCAAATGAAGCACATAATAGGCTATCTTTAGTGAGCGGCACTGACATTTTTGCTCAACAAACTCCTTGCTGTTTACCCCTGATATTCACAGTGCACAGGGACTGACTGCAGTTTATGGGATCTGCCAATGCAGCCTGTGAGAGTTTGCAAGCAAGCACCAGACTTGGCTCCAGTGGCCTTCCAGAGCGGAGTGACATGAGACAAGCCCCAAAGTCAGGCAGGGAGCCACAAGATGCCCATTGGCTCCAGCATCCCAAATAGCAGTGAAGTACTGGGGCCAGCCTGAGCAGATGCCTGTGCTTCTTATTAAACTCTAGCCTCTGCCATTAACCTTACTCCCTCTCCTGCTATCTCCCATGTCCATGCAGCCCCCACTCACACTTGGCTCTGCACCTCGGAGAGAGAGAGAGAGAGAGAGAGAGAGAGAGAGAGGAAGGGAGAAAGAGTGCAACTGTTTCTTGCCAGCACCAGCTGGAAATTAATAAAGTTGTGTTGACTGTGGAAATTCTTGAGATGCAAATAAGGTCCTCAAGGAGTGTGGGTTCTCTCTGTATAGCCTGAATGTCAAGAGAGTTGGACTATTTAATTATGCCTGATTGAATTCCAATAATCTGCCCCATATCCTTGAGGTTTGTGTGTTAGGAGTCACGCCTTTACACATCTAATTTGATTAGGAGCGAGTACAATGCACAGTTTTCCTAAAGCTATGGTACAGTCAAGTACAAAGACCACCAAAAAAAGTAGTCTTACCCCACGCACCGTGGGGAGTCAAAGTGGGTCATATGTTAATAGAGAAGTCTGTGCAGGAGTGTGTGTTTCCGTGTGTCTGTGCATGTGTGTGTGTGTCTCTCTCAGGCTGTGTGTGTGTGTGTGTGTGTGTGTGTGTGTGTGTGTGTGTGAGAGAGAGAGAGAGAGAGAGAGAAAAGAAAGAGTGTGTGTGTGTGCAGCAGTCTACAGCAGATATCAGGGAATAAAATCACTTTCCCTCTTCCATATCTATTTAATGATGTTTTCTGCAGTGGTGCAGCTGATTATTTGCATGTCATGCTGCTGCTCTTATCACTCCCTGCCCACCTGAGAGAGAGAGAGAGAGAGCTCCAGTGTGGCTGTGGCAGCCAGGGGGCCAGAGAGAGAGGAGAGGAGAGAGAGGAGAAGAGTGGAGAGGAGAGGAGGGATCCTCTGGCTGTCATTGAGGTGCCCTACAGAGGGCCGAGAGGAGACGGTCAGCCAGCCAGCCAGTGCTTTACAGCCGGCCGTAAACGGGCCAGGAGACTCCTCGCTTTACAGCACCAATAAATCTCTGCAATTTCCAATACTGCTGCAATGGCAAAAAATATTATTTACTTTGATGGATAACGTTTACCTGCTAATTCAAATTTCATATTGTAAGTCTTTGTTTACAATATAAATCTAATTAAGTGCGCCGGCCGTGATGCGAAGGGGAGATCAATACGCAATATGGCTCTCCCAGCTGCATCCCTCAGTACATGACAGAGCTTGCCGATATTTTCAACCCATAAAAGCGTTTGGGCTCTTTTCAGCAATCCAATAATCTGTCAAGGTTAGAGGAGAGTGAAGCCAAACATTACCATTGTGCCTGTCATACCAACCACAGACTGCAAGACTGCTCCCCTAAACTAAGATGACATCATTTGGCACCTGGTGTTCCTGAGTTGACCACTCTACTCTTATATCTGTGCTGTAGCACAAATCTACACTGCTGTCCAAGCCCTGCTAAGACAACAGCACCCACCCCCGTGCCTAGAGCATCTTTTTGAGACGCAATACAAGCACATACTGTATTATGGACATTCCCTCCCACTGACCACAAACTGCTTTCTCCCTGAGAGAGAGACTAATGACCAAAGGTATGGCGTCTGGGTCCTACAAAAGCTTTCCTGCTTGTCCATCCATGCTCTGCCTCCTGCTGCGGTTCCAGTGCCTCAGTCACCACCAGGACTCTCTTCTTCCACCCACATGTGTCCCAGTCTACTGGTCTCTTCATCCACAGTCTACTGGTCTCTTCACCCACAGATCCACTCATGTCCCAGTCTACTGGTCTCTTCACCCACAGATCCACTCATGCCCCAGTCTACTGGTCTCTTCACCCACAGATCCACTCATGCCCCAGTCTACTGGTCTCTTCACCCACAGCTCCAGTCTGCTGGTCTCTCAAGCTCCATTGCCCTCCACCAGCCTGCATTTATTACCACCTCTGATTACCCTCTTACTGCCCAACAACACACCAACACCTTGGCATGCAGCTACCAGCACTGTTTTACCACACACACACATACACACACACACACACACACACACACACATTGGCCATTCATAGTCAATCACTGGAGAGAATGGAAACCTGAGGAATGTGAGGAGAGAAGAGAAGGACATAGAGGCAATGTTTAATCTGCTGATAACGAATCATTAGCTTGTAATATCGCAACATAAAACTGTGTGTGTGTGTGTGTGTGTGTGTGTGTGTGTGTGTGTGTGTGTGTGTGTGTGTGTGTGTGTGTGTGTGTGTGTGTGTGTGTTCAAAGTCATAGAAGCAGACTGAACCTACTTAAACCTCTCAACTCCAAGGCGTTTAATGTGGCCTGGGGCCTGAAGAGGAGCTGCTTATAAAGGCTGGGATAATGGTCCCCCATTGAGTGCGTTTGCTGCCTGCTTTGGCTCTGCCTGGCCGCTGTGCTGTGTGTGGAGAGAGAGAGAGAGAGAGAGAGAGAGAGAGAGAGAGAGAGAGAGAGAGAGAGAGAGAGGATGAAGCTGATGCAGAGCCAGTGCCCAGAGAGAGAGGGAGAGAGAGAGAGAGAGAGAGACGGGGGAGCTTGGAGGAAGCGGAGCAGATCGCTTCTACGTGCTGTTGCCAGGGGCTGCTATTTGCTACTGAACAGACCCGGCAACACAATGCTTTTAAGCCCTGATGATCCCTGCTCTCTTCCTCCTCCCCTCTATCCTCCCATTCTTGCCTCTCGCTCGCCCAGGCAGAGAGAACCAGGCAGGCAGGCAGGCAGGCGGGCAGGGAGGGACAGGCACACTGGCACACAGACGGGCAGGCAGGCAGGCGGGCAGGCAGGCAACTAGGTAGGGTGATGCGCGGGCGCTACACTGGCGCTAGTAATCAAGGCCTGATGCTGCGTGCGCTTTTAGCCGGGCCTAATCCACAGGAAGTCCAGCAGCTGGGGTCCCGGCCAGCTTATCTGACCACTAAATGAGAAAAATGACCACCCAATGCCAGCTCTTTTAAAAACTCATTTACATCCTGTCAGCTTCCATTATGCGGGGGGACGATGAGAGTGGACAGATTCGGGCCTGGGTGCACCCCGGCACCAGCCAAGCGTGCCCATTCTGACCCGCCTCACCGGGCAAGCGCCCCCCTGATTTTCCCATGTCAACCACCCCCCACACACACACTCACACACACACACACACACACACACACACACTACCCCGCCATCCCCACCCCATCCCCCTAACTGTAGGTGATAATCAGAGTGCCTGAAATCCCACTTTTACAGTTTCATACAATGATGTGCTCCTAAGAGCATCAGCAGAGGATTAGAGGTGCTAACTGCTGAGCCTTGAATAAATTATCCGCAGGGTTTTTGCATAAGTGAAAGGGGGGCTGGAGAGAGATAGGTAGAGCAGAGAGAACGAAAGAGAGCGGGGATGGAGAACGAGAGTGAGGTGAGTCTGTGTGTGTGTGTGTATGTGTGTGTGTGTGTGAGGAGGGGGGTGATAGAAAGCATAGCCCAGTGGAATTTGACTCTAGCATGCTGGAGCTGCTGATTATTTTTCCCGTCTGGCAAAACAGCAGTATTTCCTTCCTCCCGTCTCCACTTACAAATCCAAATCCAATACTGCTGCAACTGCCAAATCTACTGTATGTGTGGGCAGCTCCATTCCAATATCATTTTTAAACTAAAGACTCATTTTATTTTAAAGCTGTAGTTTAAAATTAAGCCATCAATTAAATACTAAATGGGAAAATTAACTGGAGCAATATCAGAACAGAATGGATTTGTTCGATTTCAAATATAATTTTAGCATCGAAAGTCAAAAAAGAAATGATTTAACAATACGCCAGGCTGGGTTTGAACTGAACTGTAAGTGGCATTGCTGTAATCTGTCCAAATTGCAACAATATAAGGTGGTCTGCAATACAAATAACCAGCTATTAGGAGACACACAGATGGATTACAGTTATTCCATATAATTGTCATGGCTGTGAAATGTCATACTAAATTACTATGCCTTTACCATGGGACTGTAGTGCTCTGAAACATAGCTGTAATGATAGACTGAAATTAACCCCTTTTCCACGGCACAAACCACTCTCCTTTCCTCTCATTTCTCTGCTAATTAAGCCTTGGCAAATATAGACAGAACAGACAAAACATGTATGCTAACTCTAGATACCAAGTCTGTTTGGCCCCTACCTTGAAGTCAAAACATCAAATAAAACCTGAATGTTTATAATTAATTTCTTTTTGATGTTTTCATCATGGAGCTGGTTTCCATCTCTCTCCATCAGTCTCCCAGGCTGGGTTGGAGTGTTTGGGGGTTGGTGTGCTGATGGAAAGCTCCGGACTGTATGGGGTTCCTCCCTAATGCCCCTCTGGCTGGGCCAAACTTTCCTTCACATCAAGGGTGACACACGCGCGGAGGCGGCACAAACATTGTCTAATGAATTTTTAACGACGAGTGTCATGAGTAGGGGCTGGCGGCGCGAGCGGTGGCGATGCATTACGGTGATTTGTGGACTCACCTCCGAGCACGGGCCCCTGCCTGCCGTCGGCGGGTGTTAAGTGCGCTCGGCGGGAGACCTTCTCTGTACCGCATCGGGGACCAAATGATGTTTGAAATGTTTTAATCAAATGCTGTCTGTTCATTAGTCTAACAATGTGACTTCAGAGTGCATTCACAGCGGTCTGCAACTTATTGTCTCTGAGGGAAAGATCCTAATGAAGAAATTCCCCCCCCATACACACACACACACACACACACACACACACATCACTGAGGGGGTGCTGAGAAAGCCGTGGCACTCTATACATTTAAATGGACTGATAAGAGAGGTTTCCTGCAGTAGTTGTGTGACTTCTCAGAGGCAGTCCCACTGCTGCACTGTCTGTCTGTCTGTCTGTCTGGGTGTCTCTGACATTAACAATGATTAGAGGAATGGAAATGAGTGATGAGCATCACCCACCATCTGCAAAACAAATTTGAAAGTCAAATTTTGGGAAGATAAAATTAAGTAGCGTTTAGATAGCAAGCTCATGTATAAACAACACGGATACAAGATCTTCTCTCACAAACCAAGGAAGTGGAAGTCGATAGCATGCCCCACGTCGATTCTGAGGCTGTGGGTTTGGGTTGCGCAAGCAAAAGTTCTGATCTCTGAAATGGGCCCAAAATGAAGACTGTAAATCTGGCTGATGTTATTATTTGAGGGCAGCAGACACATTGATCTGTGGATTAAGGCAAAGACTACATTGTAGAGGCGTGATGGAGAGCCCTGGTGTCTCCTGAAATGCATTTCCAATAAAATGGCAGGCCTGAAGAGAAGAGAAGAGAAGGGACTGGGCTGGGACAGAATGAAAAGTGTCTCATGTGCATTGCGTCCAGAAAAGCAAACAGATTTGACCATTCACTCATCCAGATAGCTATTACATTTACATTCTACACCTTTCACCAAAATATAACAGAATATAACTATTACATTTAAATTCTACACTTTTCACCAAAATGTAAAATAATAAAACTTTAAATACATTTCAACAAAATATAAGGTAAAGGGTGGATATAGTGAAACTAATCTTGAAAATGTAATCTGGAAAGTAATCAACCACATCTGTGAACCCAGTCTCTGACACAAAATTACTTATAATTTGAAGCTACTGTGTGAAATACCTTGTGCCCATGAACACAAGGATAAAATTGGTGCATATAATTCTTATATGCTCAGGGACCTGGGACAGGCCTTAGATATATATAGAGGTGTCCCAGACAGTCACTGTGTGTATGCTGGTGGCCATTTTATTTGTAAGTCACTTTGAATAATAGTCTGATAAATGCACCTAACATTTTTTTTTCACTGCGGTTCACTTACTGCATTTTTCTTTTTCTCCAAGGAACTCCAGCTCTTCCTCTCGGTTCTCATCACATTTCATTTCCAGCAGCACATCAGCATTTACACTTCATGGTTGACTTAAGCCAGCTTTCATTAATGTGGGTCAAAGGGTCAAAAGAAATGTCTTTCTTACCGAATAATTTGGTGCTTCTGTAAAAATTCACATTCAGTGAATATACTTTTTCATACATTTAGTATTTTAGTATATTTCACATTGATATAGCTTTCCCACACACACACACACACACACACACACACACGCACACACCTCCTCTCAACATCCCTCTACACACAGCACTTGAATTTCCAATTTCCCTTTCTTTGAATATACAATATACTCCAGTACGTGTCTATTTTTCAATACATGCACAAGGTTCCTGAAAGCTGGCAGTTAGATATTGAGAGAAAAGTGTGTGTGTGTAAAAAAAAAGTTTAACTGGTACGCCAAACTATTTCTGTATTATTATTTTTATTCTGAGTAAAAGACCATACTGATCCAAAGAAATCTTTAGAAGACTTCACTTCTGCTCTTGAATTTCTAAACTGGTAGGGAAGGCACAGTGAGGGCAGAGAGGAGAGTCTAGCTGCTCTTTTCCCATGCAGAGAGAGAGAGAGAGAGCACTGAGCCCAGGGATGGGGTTTATATAACCTGCCCTTCAGGTAGAGCACCTGCTCTGGTCATTAATCATGTGCCGCTGATGGGCCTGTTCCTCCTGTATGGAGCAAAGCACACCCCACTGCATCACCGAGCGAGCGAGCGAGTCCGTACCGTACCGACACCCTCAAGATCCGCACACCTGTCCCGACACACTACAGGGCCTTGGAACCCGCGGGTCCACTGAGACGCCCTCACAAAACTCTGTTCTTCCACCTTCTCCGAGCAGAGTGGAGCAGAGCGGAGTGTGTGAGTAGGGACACGCAGTACTATACTTAACCTTCATTCCCACTCTTCTGAGATTGGAAACTCCATTTGGGTAGAATGCTGTCTTTGATTTCAAAAAAGAACTAAAAATAACTACAGACAGCATATACCTCAAAAAAATTGATTGTTGCATTTTTTCATGTGGCTATTATTACTATTTTAAACATTGATATATTTCAGGTATCATTGCTTTCTTTAGGGCAAGTCAAAGGAATATGAATATTGAAATATTGTTATAAGATATGGTAATAACACAGGAGTTGAGGCAGTGGGCAACATTTGGTGGCTTTGTGAATTGGGTGGAAAAGGAGGGATTTGCGCATCCCTGGGCACACGGCACCTTGATAATGGAGAGGCGCTAAAGTGATTATCACACTAACAGCTTTGGACATGGAGGAGGAATTCCCAAAAGCAAGAAAGGCTGAAGGCCGTCTGACACATGAGATTGGCAAGCGCGCTCCTCTGACACTATTCACACTACACGCCGCCGCCTTGACGGGACGGGACGAGACGTGACACACTCCAATAGCACTAAATCTACTCAAGGGTTCCACTTCTGTAAACTTCACACGCCTGTCTTTCAAGGTTTGGAGGAAGAAAGTGCATTTATCAGGCACAGTAGCATAAAAATTGTACTGTATTTTTTTCTCCCTCTATTCCAGCATTGTCAGTCAGTCAGTCTGTCTGTCTGTCTGTCTATCTGTCTGTCTGTGTGTCTGTCTGTTAGTGGGTCTGTTTGTCTATCTACACATTAAAAAATCAAAAGCAATGTGATGTTTCCCTAAAGTTGAATACTTGTGAGGAGCTGCAGAGGCAAACATCTTGTAGATCTTAGGGCGCGCTAACAACGCCGCCGCCGCGTGCGCTATGGTGGAGCCGGGCTGCTTTGATGAAGCATTCTTCATGTTCCCAGCTGACTTGTGCACTATGCAAGACTTATAGAGCTCACAGCGCTAAACTTTGAACAAGAGAGATGTGCTGTGAGCCACAGGGGCTAAAATGCTATCCAGCCATCATAGCTCATTTTTTTCAGCCGCTTCTCATCTGGTTTGTCAGTGACAAGGGAAATATCTGCACATAAGGAATTAATTAGGAAAACAATGAGCCGCACCGGAGCCAGAGAGAAATTCTGTGACCAATGGGAAAATGTCCTGTGTGCACTTTTGTGCTAAATAAATGATTCTTATTAATGCTATCATTATGGCTATCCACACTGTGAATGGGAGCTCAATGGGCTTGCAATGGTAATTGGTTTAGCTGGTTAGACCTTAAGATGTAGACATTTGTAATCTTAATTGAATCCTATCTGATGGGGCCATTTGGCATGCAAGAACAAGACCTCATCAAAACTCAGAGCCACATTAAAATTCACCCTCTCCCCCATCATCTTGAAACCGTAGTGGTTAATAACAGTAAGAGAAATCATCATGACCTCTCTCTCTCTCAAAAAAAAGTGAAGATTTTCACCCACTGAATAATTGATAATCCAGTAAAATCTTGGATTAGGAGGAGAGAAAAAAAGCGGCAGCGGCGCTCCATATCCGTGTGCTGATGATTTGTGTAGAGGTCACGGGACCTGCGCCCTCACTCTCTGGCATCCTGCCTTAATCCCTTTAATCCGGCAAAACAATGGGCCCCGCAATGTGGAGAGTGCCACAGATTTTATCAGGCGCTCAGCGGGATCAGAGCCCCACCGAGGTGCCAACACAATGATGATAGCGCTTTAGAGCAGCTGCCCATATTCGCCCTCTTGCTCCGCTGCAGCCCAATCCTAATGCTAATGCTGTATCTGCAGAGGGGGGAGAGGAGAGGAGAGGAGAGGAGAGGAGAGGAGAGGAGAGGAGAGGAGAGGAGAGGAGAGGAGAGGAGAGTAGAGGAGTGGGGCTGTCCTGGCTGGGCTCTGGCCTGTTCCAGGGTCCTCTCTTCTCCTCTTCTGCCCTGGCTGCTACTGGAGGCTTTTATTCAGGGCTGCACTCAGCCATTCTGACTGGCGTTTCTTTTTGTGATTACAGGATCAAGGTTGCTGTGTTTTCTATCTTGTCTTTGTCACAGGGCGAATGGAGAGGGGTTTGATGATCAATTTAAAGCTTGATGGGAGGACAGAGGGCTTGCGAGGGGGGAGGGGAGGGGGAGGGTTCCTCTGACCTTGAGAGTCACAAAAACATTTTTATTTATTTATTTATTTATTTTTTTTATTATTATTTTGGATTGGGTGATGTGTTGGTGTAAAAGCCCTTCAGCAGCAGCAGCAGCAGCAGCGCAGGGTGGATCCTCTACCTGAGGCAGAGCAAAGGTGGAAATCATTCTATCGATATTCTACACAGGATTCTTTTGTCAAAACACATATGAGGCTTTTGAACACTCACTGGCTCATCACTGACACCTTCAAATGACACTGCACTTCTCTAGTGAAAGGGCTCGCAGTAACAGCGCCTTATCAAACCTGCCCTAATGTTACACTGGCTGCTGGAGTTGCCTGTTTAAGCAAGCTTGGCTGTTTAGAAACACACAGAATAAGAGATAAAGAAGTGTAAGGAGTGGAGTGGAGAGGAGAGGCGAGGAGAGGAGAAGAGAGGAGTTGACCTTCCTTCTCTCAGTGACGGGGAAAGCAAAGGGATCTCTCCACTCACTGCTGTTTGCTCAGGGAGAAGGCACACATGGAAAGGTCAGACAGAGTATAGAAGAAGGGCAACACACTGCACAACAAACACCTGTCCATCCATCTCACCTCAGGAGTGACTGCATAGGTATAGAGGAGTCAGAAGAGCTTTGGAAAAATGTTTCAAACAAGTGTTGGATTTTTTACACAAAAGAAAATATCAACTGAGGACACTTACAGCATTTACAGCAATCTCCTTGCCATCCTCACATCTCTGAAGGCATTTTAAAAGAAATGTTGCCTTAATGAATCTCAGAAGGGCATTAAACTTGTTATAAGCTCTATGAAATCAAATTCAGATATCATGTCCTGTGTGGTATATAGTTTTACTGGTCTCAAAGTAGGAATGTATGCTATAGTGCACCCCAGATATGGTTATATAAGGATAAAGGTGCCACAAATGTAGATTAATGTTTGCACTGGCTAAGAGTATAAGATGCTAAAGGATGTTAATACAGTATATCTCAGGCTTATCAGTAAAACAGATGTAAAATAAAGCAGTTCTCAACCACATTGATTTTGTCAAAGTAGCTCTCAGAGGAAATAAGGGAGAGAGAGAGAGAGAGAGAGGGGATGTGTGTGTGTGTGTGTGTGTGTGTGTGTGTGTGTGTGTGTGTGTGTGTGTGTGTGTGGTAGTTGTTACTGGTGACAGTTACTGGTGCTTTGTGTTTTCCAAAGCATCATGAAGGCATAATGGTTACTGCGGCTTTGAGTTCATTTAGCAGTAGGTCCTCGTCCAAGGCAGGCCTCAGATCCCACTGCTTGTGTTTACTTGTTCTGCAGCCGGAGCGCTCGCTCGCTCACAGCCGGTTTGATTTAATGGAGCATGCTCAGACAGAGGCCCAGCGGGGCTCCCTTCATGGGCCATAGGTTGTTCAGGCAGCTAATTGGTCAAAAAAGAAAATATCTCTCTTGAATCCCATCCAGCGCAGACATAATGACTATGCTAAAATTAAACACTGCACTTCCATTACTCCACAGTGCATTTGGGGAGTGCTGCTGCTGCTGCTGCTGCTGCTGCTGCTGCTATGGTGCCCATGATCGCATTTTAGTCATCATAAATGAGTTTATCACGGCTTTTATGACGCCCTGACCTTTTCCTTACTGCTGGCTTTATCCCCAAGGGCTGAGGCAGTAGTATTAGCCCCTAAGAAAAGAAAGAAATGCTGTAAATATTTTGGGTTGATCCTCTATCTGCTGGCTTAAGGTGTGAGGATACATGAGGAGTGTCACCTTCTCTCCCAGCCCCAGTAGCTCCATATTCCTCAGAGAGCCTCCCTCCCTCCCTCCACATTGCGGCTTGACTTCCTAACGGGCTGCTCTCGGTGGCCGGCGGTGCGTGTGCATTGATCACGATGTTGATGTAGCAGCGGTTCTGCTGCGGCGCTGACATTTCCTCCGGCGCTCTTGTTTGTGTCTAACCTGCCGGAGCCTCCCGCCTGCTCGGCTCTGTCCAAAGCCAGCGCGGCGTGACAGGTGACTGACGACGCTAACAATAGTGCGAGTGGACCGAGCCGTCCGCGCCACAGACCGCTGCATGATAAATTACCCTCATCAGTTTGTTTTGCCAGCAGCTCTCCGCAGGTCACCGCCAAGGCTCCGGCTGACATTTTGTCCCGTACTGTATATGCAAATACCTGCCAATCAATTAGCGGGCCTCTCCCTCCGCTCCCATTGCTGCACATTGTGATTAAAATGAATTGATTGTGGAGTAAAATCAACACAACAGCCTGCCAAGAGCCCAGGGTCAAAAGGACAGAATGAAAACATAAACGCTTTCCTCAAACCGATAACACAGCTTATTTTTTTTCTGCCCCCTTGCTTGCTTGCGCTCTCTCTCTTTCTCTCTCTCTCTCTCTCTCTCTCTCTCTGCCATCTTTCTTTCTACTTTACTTTCCATCTCTCTCTCTCTTATCACTCTCTCTCTCTCTCTCTCTCTCTCTCTCTCTCTCTCTCTCTCTCTCTCTCTCTCTCTCTCTCTCTCTCTCTCTCTCTCTCCCCTTTCCCACCTCACCTTGCCATTCTATGTCTCTTTATCGCTTCAGAATTACCATGAGCAGAGCCCAAGTCTTGGGGAAGAAATGGTATAAAATGAGAAAACGCAGTGTAAACACAGTGAGTGATAAATTTTGCCATGCTGTCAGGCTATCAGTAAAATCTGGGCCGATGGCTGATGGAAAAGTGTTTGTGGCAGCAACATTTTGCGAGGCAGCCTGGCGGCCTGCAGGGGACTGTGCAGGTGCACTGATGCCTTTGGGGGGGATGGGGGGAGTGTGTGTGTGTGTGTGTGTGTGTGTGTGTGTGTGTGTGTGTGTGTGTGTAGAGGGGCTGGTAGGAGAACAGTGGTAGGAGTCATACGTTAGGGATGACAGGTCTGACACAGGGTGCTTTCAGCGAACAGAGAGCAGAGAAATGCAAGAGCATTTGATGTTGAGATGACAGATAAATGAAAGGCATAGAAAGGACCTGATGGAGGTTTGAAAGAATCAGATGAGTGTGTGTTATGTGCTACAGTACGTGCCTCTGCACACACACACACACACACACACACACACACACACACACACACACACACACACACACACACACACACACACACACACACACACACTGAGGTGCTCAGCAGGCAGAGAGGGGAGCGGCGGCTTTAAGAGCATTCAGCACGAGCACCACTTTACATTCACTCTACACATCAACATAAGAACAGGATCTTTCTCCCGCCGAGCTCTCACTATTCCACATGAGCAAGGAGTGAGTGATCAGACACTGGGTATGTGTGTGTGTGTGTGTGTGTGTGTGTGTGTGTGTGTGTGTGTGTGTGTGTGTGTGTGTGTGTGTGTGTGTGTGTGTTTGCTGTCTTCACCTCATTGCCTCCCACACTGCACTGCACTGCGCTCCAACAAATGGGTGTGAGAGTGCATGAAAATGGGAGTTTGAGTGCTCATGTTTGTGTATGTGTGTGTGTGCATCTATAAACGTGTGTGTGTGTGTGTGTGTGTGTGTGTGTGTGTGTGTCGGTCACTGACTCCTTGCAAGAAGGTACAGTAAGCAGCAGGAGTGTGAATGCATGTGTGTAGTTATGCACTGAATATGTGGGGTTACACATGAATGAATGCTTGCACGTGCTTGTGTGAGCATGTGTGTGTGTGTGTGTGTGTGTGTGTGTGTGTGTGTGTGTGTGTGTGTGTGTGTGTGTGTGTGTGTGCGTCACGAGGGGATGAGCAGGACTATGAGGGGTGCAGGGGAGCACAGTGCTGCTCACACGCATGCATAATTCATGCTTCTGCACTGAGCCATAATCTGTGCTCTATGAACTAATGAAAGCCGCGGTGCTTTTCCCCGCACATGAGGCCAGCTCAGCGGCTAATGCGGCAGGAAGTGCAATAACATCAGCCTGCGGAGCGGCGAGCGGCACGAGCAACAGCCTCAGCCTCCGCGGCCGGCCGTCGTGATCCGCCAACCGTGAGTCGCCTGAACCCACAAAGGAGTTAAGCACATCAAAAAGCCCGCAACCAGACCAGGGCTTCTGTCGCCGCCTCGACCCTGGCGCCACGTTGGCCTGGCATTATGAAGAATTTGCGGCATGTGCCACAGCAGTGATCCTTTCACAAGCCCCTTCAGCCGAGCATCACCTGTACTGCAAACACCAATGCCCTGCTAGCCAAAGCTGGGGAAAGCAGGGCAGCCACCAGAGGCCCGGGGACTGAAGGGATCGCTTGCTTCTCATCAGCCTCGTCAGGCAGCAGCGCCAGCGCCAGGCTAAGGTGCCAATCGACAAGTGGCGATGCCTCGTGCTTTTAAGCTCAGAGTCTCCAGTTTGGGTGCTGCCTTTCAGAGGTTGGTATTCCTGATCGATCGCAGGGGGAGCGGTGTGTGTGTGTGTGTGTGTGTGTGTGTGTGTGTGTGTGTGTGTGTGTGTGTGTGTGTGTGTGTGTGTATGTGCAGTGCAGCCAGGGCTGTCTTTCCTTCTCCCAGCTCTGTGGACTTTTGTTCGTCAGCCTGGCGGAGCGAGACGGATGTGCATGACTGCTCGACACAAGCGCACCACCACACTACACAACACACACACTCACAGCAGCACTCAGCAGCCAGGATATTAGGATATTCTCCCCGACACTTAAGATCCACTGCGGTGACCTCACTTGTACAGCTAAAGTTCCTTATCTCTGCAGGCTGCTCAACGCTGAGACATGAGGCTCTTCTGCAGGATGCTAACAGGAGACTTCCAGCCTCAAGCTACTGTAAGGTTGTTTGTTTAGAACATGATAGTGCGAGTGAACAAAATAACATGGAAGACTCAACAACTTGCATCTGCATTGTCTGCAATGTATTTGTATAATGTACTGTCTAAGTGCAGTAAACCAGTTGTGCACTGCAGGTACACATCAAACCACTGCAAACAAAGTGTACATCAATTGAGAATGACAGCAATTTCCCTCAACAAAGTGATGGCCAGAAATGCGTAGAGTTCTATGGCAGACTATTCTCTGAGGCACTACGTGTGTGTGTGTGTGTGTGTGTGTGTGTGTGTGTGTGTGTGTGTGTGTGTGTGTGTGTGTGTGTGTGTGTGTGTGTGTGTGTGTGTGTAGGGAAAATAAAGAATATATTCCATTCCTGGAGACTGCACTGCCATACAGAATGAGGTCATAGGTAGAGAGAATGGAGAATTGGAAGAATAGCGTCTTCAAAGCAGATTCTCTAGTGGCAAATAGAAAGGTTATTATTTTAGAGAGAGTCTGTTTGTATGATAGAGATGAGGAAGGCTGACCTGTGTGTGTGTGTGTGTGTGTGTGTGTGTGTGTGTGTGTGTGTGTGTGTGTGTGTGTGTGTGTGTGTGTGTGTGTGTGCCTGTGTGTGCCTGTATGTGCGCGCACGCATGCATATGAGTGTGCAGGTGTGCACATTCCTCTGTGTGTGTGTGTGTGTGTGTGTGTGTGTGTGTGTGTGTGTGTGTGTGTGTGTGTGTGTGTGTGGTTAGTATCTGTATATGAATGTGAGTGTATGGAAGAGAGCTGTTGGGTTGGGCAAGAGGTCCATTTCAAGGGTCCATTTTGATAAGAGAAGTGGTCTCTGGTTGATGGGAAAGACACAAAGAGCAGCCATTGCTCTCTCTCTCTCTCTCTCTCTCTCTCTCTCTCTCTCTCTCTCTCTCTCTCTCTCTCTCTCTCTCTCTCACACACAATCTCTAAAGCAGCCATGGGTTTTTTTTCTTTAAAAAAAAAACCTCCCTGTCTCCTATTCTTTTTTTTTAACAGAGCAAATGTGAAATGGTATTTTTGAGTGTGTGCCAGCTTAAGGCCTGCTCTAATGAGCCTTGTCATTAAGCAGACAGAACAGCAGGATAAATTAGCCTCCGTTGAGACTGTGAGGTGCCAAAGCATGCACTTCAAATTCCCCTAAAAATATTGACCCATATAATAACACATCAGCAGCCTGCATAAGCCACACAGAGATAATACCAAACCTGTGGGGGGTGACTAAGTGCATTTGGCCAAATGGAGTTACATATCTGGAAGATATTTGAAGGCTATTAATTAAGATGCAAAAATGAATAAAGCAGCATGGTAGCAAAACAATCAATAATGGTTTATTGCTAATGTGACTCCATGTAGCCTTTGCACAGTGATAGAGTTTACACTCCATAATACATTGCTGTCAGACTGCAAGAAAATGTTCTCTAAGTTCGGACAATTGGCAATGAAAAACATCACTGCAAGGCAAAGTATTAAAGGTGATGACCTCTGGGCTAAGAAAAATAAGATTTTTTCTTTATTCTTGTTTTGCTATGAAATGTGAGGGCTTGTGTTGCCTGCGTGAACAAGCAGCCTGCAGCGCTCCCGGAGAGAGCAGAGCAGAGGGCTCATTACAAAGCAGAGGTCTCACACTGTCTCTCACCCCGGCCCCACCACCTGAGCTTCACTCCGGGCCCATTTGTGTCAATCGGCAGCAGGCAACAGAGGACTGAGGCAAAATATCATCCCCTCCTTTTTTATTACTGTTTTCCATTTATTCATTTTTCTCAGACAGCAGAAGGAAGTGAAGCCACATATTAGTGCTGCTATTCCCCTGGAAGGATTGTCGCTGTTGTTGTTGTCGTACCCCACAAAGCTCAGTGGAAGCGCTCTGGCACTGTTTGAGAGCAAACATGGTGTGTGACTGAAATGTGTGGGGCAGATGGACATACAAAACAGCAAATCTATAAATGATTGAACTCTCTCTCTATCTCTCTCTCACACACATACACACACACACACACACACACACACACACACACACACACACACACACACACACACACACACACACACACACACATACACAGTCTTTCCGGCTATTTCTGCTTAAAAGTTGACTGTAGGTGCATGACAGAGGGGAGGCTTTTCCACAGAGGGCTGGCGGCGGCAGGCAGCATTAAGAGCTAAAATATGTTGCTTTCAGCAGACCATATGGTAATTTGAACTGATGTCATGTCATGTCATATTGCATATGGAAATGATCTGAATAAATAAAACAGCACCAAAGATACATGGGAGGGCCATGGAAGAGGTGGGGGAGATGGAGGCATTCCACTTTAAAGAAACATCTGGAAATGACCAGTTTACAAACACTGACATGCAAATATAATGGAAACCCAGACATTCCCAGTTTACAGCAGGGATATACAGTATTTTCATTTTATAGAATATGTTTTTCAGCTTTTACAATTCATAGAGTTCACATATACTGATAGAATGTGAAGGTTTTAAGTACATTGAAAATAGTATACCATAGTCTACAACAACACCATTTTCAGCAGAAGAGAGTGGAAAAGTGGAGTATTGTATGCAGAGTTGCAGTGGCAGCGTGAGGAGAAGCCGGGCCTGATGAGACTGACCTACTGTTTGCTCTCGCTGGTGCGTTGCCACCGCTCCCAGTAGCAGCTGTGGTCCAATTATAAACTCCTGACCTGTCTAGCCCACATTTGCATTTCATTACGACCCCCCATCTTCCCTGGGACTCAAACAGGAAGCTGAGTGCCAGTGACCACTAGCATGTGAGCTCATAGCAAGCCCCTAATTGCCTCTTAATACTTCCTGTGGTTTGGGGGACTCGCATTTCAAACACTTTCCCCACACTTTCTTCCCAGTTCTAGCTCACAAGATGAACGCTTTTGGAGACTTTGTCAAATAACATCAATAAGACAGTGCACTTCTGAGGGCTAATGAGTTCCTAAAGTTATCAGGAAGTTGTCTTTCCTTTGCTCCGTGACAGCCCATTTTAGAATCCAATGAAAAGTACCTCACATTTGGTGGTTCTAATTAATTTCCATGGCACAGTGGCCCTTTTTTGACCACGTGATATGCATGACGTGTGACCAGCAGGGGCGTAAGGGTTTTGTCACTCACTGGTCAGGAGCTATAATTAACTCAATAAATTTGTAATGTATAATTAAAAGTCTAATTAGAAATATAGAGTTGAAAGACCTTCTATAATTAAAACTGTAATCAGTGTCAACATAAGTGAGGCTTGTATGTATTATGTGCCAAATCACAACTGCATCCAATTCTTATCTTCCAGTCAGTTTTTTTTTATCAAGGAGAACATTTTTCAGTGTGATCATTTCATTTATAAATGCTCCTTACTTTTTAATCAAGCATCCATAGTAGTTCTTCCAAACACCTTAGAGCACTGCATTTATAGCTACCGCAGAACAGACTGTGTTACATAAGTCTGTGTTTGGTTCCAGTGCTCAAGGCCATAAACTTGTGGGGAGTTTGGGGAAATCAAGGAGATATTAGTTTATAGCGAGCTTTACCCCTAAAGCAATGCAAAACTCATATGACAAAAATGTTCAGCCAGGGTCATGTCCTCAACTGGCACTCACAGAATACAACATAAAGACGTGACAATTTTCTTTACTATCTAGATGCACTTATGTGATGGGACATTTAGCCTGATAGCACTCTGACTAAGGCCATTTCATCTGGGTCCGCTTTGCCTGACTGCATCAGCTACCTTAAAGGAATACTCCACCATTTGGGGAAATACACTCATTTTCCACCTCGCCTCCAGTTAAACTATTTAGTTTTAGCTTTCTCCACTTCATCTCCAGCCTCTTTCATTGAATCAGGTTAGACATTAGTACATTGAACATGTATTTTATGGCAATCTGTGGCAGTATTTTTCAGAATATATTTCAGTTGATAATCAGGAAAGAAGACCACACTATACATACAGTACACACCTTTAATTCACAAGATTTGAAGAAAAGGTGTATTCAAAGTGCAGCCTCCTTTCCTGACTATCAAGTGAACAAATGTTTGGCCAGCACCCTGAAAAACAAGAGCAATACTTTGAGTAAAGCCTGAACTTTTCAGAATATGCCTTGACCACTAGGCTACAATAGTGGTGGCTAGACATGGGAATGATCCTGATATCCACCGTCCAATATGTCTAATGATTTAAAATATATTACAATATGCAGTAGATATGTTAACAATAAATGTACATGGCACATGCTGTATATTCTAATAATTTTATTAGATTCCCAATGAAAAGTAGCCTAGATTTGTAGACGTACCCTAGCGGTAGCAATTTATTTGCTCAGTGGGTACGTTTAGCCATAGGGAACTGTTGTATTCAGACAATGGTGGAGCCTATCAATCATGTGAACAGGGAGTTGTTGGGTGGGTTTAGCGTTGTTTGAATCTGCTGTTTCATTGCATGGATTGGTCATAGTTAGAGCCATACAAAGTGCTCTGGCATAGCGCTATCCTATTGCATGCAGAGAAAGTTTGAAAGATTCCGCCCATAGGGTCTATCCATCATGGCCAGACTATACATTTTATGGTACAGTCTGGCTTGTCAGACTTAATGAAAAGGGTACAAAAAAGAAAACGGAACATTTTCCATTTATTAGAGTTGAAACACCACACAGGGTGAACGATGGCTTTTCTAGCATTTGTGTCGCGGTAATCCCGCTTGCAGAATGCCTGGTGTCGGGTTCATGGAATAGAAACTGAAAGTAGATATAACCGAAATCACATTTATCACCGACTTGTCAGACAACGTAACACACGGAAATTATCATCTCTGGTTCGTACTCTTTGGTTTGCAAATAAATTTACATTGATTGTTGAGAATGTACAATGTAGTTGTATTTTTTCTAATATTTCTGTGACTGTAGGTGGAGCTCCGAAGATAGAAAACTGCAGTCCTGCCTGATTTCCCTTTAATGCATCTGGCTCATGAAAGTTCCATATGGATCCTTTGCCCAAGAAAGGTAGGCCTACTCCACATGAAAAGTTTCCTATAAATGTTAATATCAGGTGGTGGACCTTCTCATTTCATTTCAGACACAAAGCTTTTCAGGAACACACACACACACAAAAAAATCAATATTAAAGATTACCATTATCTTTATAATACAGTCTTTCTTTTCCAGTTTCTGTTTCTGTTCCTGTTCTACATTTCTAGGCTAATAAAATACTTCACTTAACTGCAAAAATGGAGTACATTTCACACAACTTTATTTTCTTACATTTACATTTTTGATCATTTGTCAGGATTAGTATAGACTGATATGAAAAGGGAAATTTAAAGGGAAACCGGGCAACATTTTAAAATGATCATTGCTTGTTTTAATTTTTTCCAATTGTAACGTTTTATAAAAAGAACGCATCAAAACCTGTCAACTCAAGAAATCTGTGACATCAAATGTACTGATATCAAGGGACCTTTGATATAAAAAAAGACTTACAAATGAAAGGAAGCCACTTTTTCCTCGACCACTGGGTTTTATTTTGAAGCAGAAGGGCAGAGTGCCGGCCTTCACCAAGGAGAAGTGCTGCAATGAGTCATGCAAACAAAAATCATAATCAACTCAATTTATGGAGTCTTTTTCTTTGGGCAGTTTGGTTTGTTCTTAAATTTATGTTATCTTTATTGATCCTTGGGGGAGACTTTGTTTCACCCATCAGGGGGGTAGTATATGCACACACACAGACACACACATTTGGATCTCCCAACACACAGACCCATGTATTGATACAGCCGTTGTTACAGCACCCGGGGGAGCAGGTGTAGGATTAGGTGTCTTGCTCAAATTATTTAGTACTGTGGATGCGGTAGTGCAGCACAATCTCACCCACCACACACATTTTTGGTATCAGGCACCCTTTGGTGAGTAGTCCAATCCCCTAGCAGGTATGTGGCAGATGTCCATACCACACTATCCACCTATACACATTTGACCAGTTGTTGTTGACTAATCATACATACAGATACTGTCTGCACCAAAAACAAATATAAGCTCCTTGGCAGAGGATATGACTAACTGACTGAATGGTAACTGTGTTGTTGTTCTATGTGAGGTTATACGAGGACCAGTTTCCGATGTGGTGGACTTAGCCCCGTGTCATGGCTGAATCAATAATGAATGTGCTCTAATGAGGGCCTAGGATGAGACATGCATGCAGCACCATTGAGCCAGCAGCAGCAGCAGCAGCAGCATTCTTAGAGCCTGACTCTGCCCATCACCCAACACTGCCTCATGCATATGAGTTGCACCATATGCTCCACAAGGCTTCGCCAAAACAGTTTTCACAGCTACTTTCTTTAGACAGTGCTCACAGTCTTGGCCGTGGGATTTGGAGAGGTTCAGTCAGATAACATCTTCAGAAGCCAAAAAGGATTTTTCTTCTCTCTCTCTCACTTATTTTTTATATAAAACAATGTAGAATGTCTGCACACTTGCTCCCATTCAGTTATTTTTAATGATCTTTTCACCACATTTTTTTACCACATCTTTTTTTTTACTATAACATGTTTTAATCATGTCTTTTAACATGATGTCAGACCCCTTGGAAAAACTCCCCAACAGCTGTCTAAGTTATTTTCTTTCAGCAGCATCCTGATGCGTTGACAGGGAATGGATTGCAGTGCTTTCACAGTCCAGCAAACACATTCTTGCTTGTGAACGTATAGATGTGGGTGATATAGGATGCTGTTTAACCCAGAAAAGGCGATGCGGCCCATGGGACAGCCCATTCCTCATGCTGCACATCCATCATGGAGGGCAATCGAAAGTAGGAGATACAAGCGATCCCCAACCTCCCCTCCACCCACTCACCCACCCCCAGGGAGGGGAGACAAGGAGTCACAGTCATTGTCAGAACGCCCCTACACAGGGAGACAAGCCCGACGCCTCCCTCTGCCTCACACACACCTCCACTTTCTGCTCACTCACTCTCACAGGATTCATCAGCTACCTGACCAAGTCAGCGCCTCATCCCCCAAACAACAAAATGCCAAGCCAGCACTCAGGGAGTAGCTCTGAGCATTATCACATGCTATGCCACTGGAGAGGCACAATATGTTAGGGATAACGGCCACGGATGTAGGGAAATAATGGATTTGGCGGAAGCAAACAGCACTTCGCTGTCGTGCTGTTCCTCACTTCCACTTTGTCCATTATTTCCATAAATCGGGACACCTCAAACGGGTTGTTATCCCGCTTATCACCTGGTTGTTATAGTTACCATTCTTAAAGACCATCGATATGGAACGAGGTTTGACTTTTTCAACACATAAACGTCACAGCCTTGTGTCAAGTTACCTGAAAATAACGGACACAAGTTTCAGCCAATCAGAAAACAGAATTTCATTTAATTTCATTTCATTTCGCAATAAATGTCTTTATAAGACATTTCAATTTAATCCTATTTTGTTAAGTCAATATTTCAAATTAGTAGAGCAAAGAGCAAAATACGATTAGAACATTGATCTTAAAGAGGCCCTATGCAAGTCATGACACCCAGTAAGCTAAAAACCAAACAAAACAGTTATTTCTGCCAATAATCCTCCATGTAAAATTGCATAGGCAATGGAGCAAGCCGCTACCAAAATGTATCGACAGTTGAATGGGCTGAGAAGGTACAAATCACGTTGTAATTCAAATAGTAAACTCCAGCTAAGTCACACGACCTAGCATGGCTGCTAAATAAAACAAACAAGGTTGGACCTTTCCACTGATATCGCAAGTGTGATATCTACGACTAGGAGGCACGGACAAGCTTGCTAAGGGTCACAGGGTTTACTCCAGAACATGTCATTTATCAATCCTAATGAGGTATAGTTGATAAAGGTACAATGAATAGGAAACATTGAAATTTTACTTAAATGCAGCAAGTGGGTGCTTTCACATGACTATTCCGACTGTCTCTTTCAGTATGTCTATATTCACCATGTCTTGCCAGCTTATCCATTTTTATTCTGATGGCTACATCTTACCTACATAAACCATTTCCATCTTTGAAATATGATTTAAATATATTTTTATGTAAATATCAAGATATCAACCCTTGTTCAGCACACACTAAGTTGACAGTCTTGGCCTGAAATACCAAACTGTCCAATATATCAGAATAAATCTAAATAAATCTAAATTCTTTCTCTCTAGGTCACTAAATGTTTCTTCCCATTAGACTTGTCTGCACCTTTCTGGTGCCATTTTGGAAGACCTCCATGCCATCACCTACGTATTCCAAAGAATTGGACTTTTCTATTTTTTTGTTTGTGCCTGCTGCTTTTAAATGCATATTTTGAGGGAAAAGTGAAGGAATGAGGCTTGCTGCAGGAGGCCATGGGCCTCAGGAAACTCATCCCATCAGCACATGTGTCACTGAGTTTGTGACAGCCCCAGGAACAGCCTCTAATAACATATTTGATTTGCTGAAACTGTAATTTTGCACTTGGCTTCACTTGACAATCTTCGTGTCCCCTTGGTGCTTATTGCTCCAGTGTGCAGTCATTAGTGAAATGGATTACTAATCTGAGGGGAGTGTCTTAACACTTTCACCTGCAAATAACACCAAATCCCTACTTAGCACCATCCATAATGTAAACATACAGAGGAGATAATGGCCCTTTATAAACAGAAACACTGCAGACTGAAAAATAGCAGTAGGACTTGCTGTACTTGTGGTACAGTAAATATAGCTATTTATTTCATTAAACAAAATTAATTATTCTAAACACACCTTCTCTGGCCAGGTTTTTTTTTTTTTGTATATGCTGTACCTCCTTTTTTCCTGGCCAACAGATTCCTTTTCCAAACAAATGGCCGTGCACTGTGAACCACACCGAAGACACAGCATACATCTTTTTTGTGCAGCCGAGGCACCATTACGTTTACTTTTGTCACCTAATTATTCCTCAGGAGAGGCAATTAGCCACCGCGCAGCCATGCGGGCCACATGACTTGAAACAACCTCGACACACACAAGGCATAATCACTCAGGAGTCCGGGGTCCTTTGAGAGCCATGCGCCACTGATAAAAAAAAGTCCTGTGAACACGGCAAGTGTATATTTAGATGTTTAATTTAATCAGATGAATACTCTTTATGTATGTATACAAAATACAACTCCAAATTTAGGCACTATTTTCCACATCAAAGGCTTATTCTGCAGTAACAATAACTGCGTTTTGAACAATACACAGTGCTGTTTTATGTTTGATGTTTTAATTGTAATGTTAAGTTAAACAAAAGTAGGGAAAAGAAAGTTAAAGTGATTGCTCTGTTTATATCATTGCTGTGTGTAAAAGTGAGGGCTTTTGTTGCCAAAGTGGCACTTTTCCCAATACTAGACGACACGGCACATTGAAATCTTGCCCTAAAAGTGTCACACTGTTTCCGTTCTGAATTGAGATGGGCCTTGGCCTTGAATAAACATGCCAAGCTGATCAAAATCTCTCAGCACCTGTTAATGTGTCACATATTATCTGCCAAGACTTTTCAACAGCGACGCGAACCAACATGCCTTTTCATTACAATTATTTTAAAAGTCAGGCTATTTTTGACAAGATGAAAAAGCTAAGAAGGAGAAACCTGGGTCATAATTTTAGAATAAAACCAGTCATGATATTATTCTTACTGAAATGCAATCATTTTTTATCTTATTTTAAATAAAATAATGCTCTTTTTTATCATCTTGTATCAAATTGTATGAAAACACATATTGGAGTCATCTTTTCAAGGGCACACGTGTTCAGCGATGTGACTTGTTTAGGAATTGTGTTCACATGAATGCAGGTAAGGGCAGATGAAGAAGTTGAATTCCATGGCAAGAATATTTATAAAGGTTATTAAGCACTTGGTGAGGCATCCATTTGCTGTCTGCGTCTCCACACGGTGACATTTATCAGCAGTGTCCGACTAAATGTCACGGGAGGAGGTAGCACCACTGTTCTTAATTAGGAGCTGAAAGTCATGAAGCAGTCCGGCGCTCAGTTTACCTCTACTTTGGGCCAACATTGATCTCCTTTCCACCCCAGTTCTCTCCTTGCTCCCTCTAACCCCCCTCAGATCTTTTTTTTTTATTTGGCCCTGCTATGCTTCAAGATTGCATGTTAAGCAAACTTTGGGTTAACAATTGATACCCGCGCCAAGATAAAGCACAGACAAATGGGGAAGTATGTAGTTCATCCATCACAGGCACAAGACTCATTGTTTGCAGATTTTAACCTATAGGAGTTCTGTTCCTCTCCCCTGTGAGCCTCACCAATCATATGAAGGCAGGGGAATACGCTAGGCAGGCAGGCAGGCAGGCGCGCGCGTGCACTGCAGGACTCAGCTGGAATAGAGGAGGAGGAAGAGGAGGAGGAGGAGGAGAAGGGAGGGAGAGGAAGGAGGATGATGGGGTGGTGGTCGGGGGGTAGGGTGGGGATATGGTGTTACCCTCTCTCAAGCCTGTGCTTCAAATGGTTGTGGAAATAACAGAGTCTCTCGTTCTGTGCAAAAGAAAGTTATGCCAGCGTAAATATTGACTGTGCTGACACGGTGCAGCAGTGGGTCGATAGATAAATGTTTGGCTTATCGCTTTGTGTGCTGTTTGTCTGTCAATGGCTTCTTTTTGGAGAAGGGGAGGTGGTGGAGGCATGTCAATGTCAGCATACTAATCTGAAGCTGTGTCTGCATTCTCTCAACATATGTAAATATCTCCCGCATCCAACAGCTCATCCAGTCTCGTCCTAATCCACACAGCAGACAGACAAAACACTTCCCGGAATGAGCTTTCCCGGCCTCGGAATGGGAACTACTGTTGGAGCATAAGGAGAGCTAAAAGGAAATTTGGCCTAAAAATGCTAAGGGTTGATTAAGTATTAATTTTTGGATGCTACAAGCGATTTGCTTTTACTAGACTAGACATAAAACTGTGAAAGCTTTTTATTTTATTCCTTAATTATTAATCACATGACGTCGCTCAGTGAATCAAAAGAAGGAGTGTAACGGAGAGGACCTTGTGGTGATCTCATATTGTGTGTGCAGGGAAGTCAAGGGAAGCTTTCAAGTCTGGTGGCTTTGAGACGGATAAAAATGGAAATCAATGTGAATTCAGCATGGAATAAAATAAGCTATTATAAATCACGCAGGGAAATCAAACACTCTCCTGGAGGATTCAGGATGAAACGATTCCTGATGTTTTTTTGTCTTCCGCATTGCTATTCACCTTTCATCACAGTTTTAACTGCTGATAACAGCGAATGGGAAAATAAGACCCATGCCCAAGTGAAGCTCTAGTTACCCCTATAACTCGGCATGCGTTACCGTGGTGAAGGGCCACAGTGAGCCATACATTTATTATGGGATATTGTGAAGGGCCACAGTGAGCCATACATTTATTATGGGATATGGCTGCATTCATTTGCAGTGGGCTGGTCCAGTGGCCTGGTTGGAGACAGGGGTGTCTGGAGACCTCCTGTAGGTACAGAGAGATCCAGAAACAGACCCCAGACTCAGGAGGGTCCTACTCTGAAGGGTGAGATTGATGATATGGGGGGCTTGTGCATGTGTGTGTGTGTGTGTGTCTGTGTGGGTGTGTGTATGTTCGTGCATTCGTGTGACACTGTGTGTATGTTTGTGTGTGTGAGTGTGTGTGTGTGTGTGTGTTGTGTGTGTGTGTGTGTGTGTGTGTGTGTGTGTGTGTGTGTGTGTGTGTGAACAGGATGTTGAGTGTGATCCTATTCCCAATCCTAAAACCTTATTTCAGCCCATGCTGTTTTATTTTCCCTCTGTGTAGTTATCCGAGGAGTGAGTATCCAGATCCCCTAAGAACAGTGGCAAAGCCCCAGGCTCACCTGCGTGCCCATTGTTATGCACAAGTCATTCCCTCTGGGGGGCTGATGGAGGGGGGGGGGGCTAAATCATTTTTTTTTTTTGACTGAAAAAAAGGTGATAATGCATTTCTGAGTCTGTTCATGCCGCAGGAATGACAAGTCACCAGTTACCGTGCAAACATACGTATCTCCAAACATATCTGGCATTTACATACTGCGGTGTGCTATGGAATACAGGATTTCAACTGTGGGCAGCAAACAGTCATTTAAACCTCCTGGACACAAACATGAGATCCCAACTCTAATGTTTCAAATCAGGCAAAGATTATGTAGTTATGGACATGAAATAAAACATAAAACATAAACTGTAAAAGTTAGTGAGTCACCACAAAACAAAATTACTGCGATAAAAAATGATTTGGTTGAGATGAGGTCAATCTATAATCATAAACTGTGTGTCGAAGAGAGAAGTAATGACTTTGCAATATCTGACAATATTGCCTGGAAATGGTGATGTCACCAGTGAATGACAATCCACTTTTCAGCATGCTCCGTGGCGTTCCTGTCAACAGCAGCATCGGGACAGACAGGACGGGATGACATTTCAGCTCGGCTCAGCTCAACACGGAGAGAGGATGGGAGAGGAGAGGACGAGCACTCTAAGCAACACTGAAAATACATCAGAGAAGGCATTATGCCACTTCCAGACATACCCCTGACAAAGAGGATTAATCCTGCGCCATGTGCTCAGTGCTGTAGTAACATCAGTCTTACAATGCCTTTCACTTGCTCTTTAGAGACTTCTATTTTGGGAAATAATGAGGGTGGGGGGTAATAAAACAAGAGGGCAATTCTGCCGAGCTCCTCGCTGCTGATGGAGTGCAAGAGTAGAGACTCTGCAGGAGGGATGAGTTCAGGGGAATTTCAAGATTATGTTGGAAGGAGCGACTGAGACGCTTCCATATAGGAAATGTCTGAGTGTTATTATTCACTTCAAGCTTCTTGGACGGCCGCGGAGAGGCTTCAAATAGCCCTGGCTCGCCTCAGCCGTCCGTCCGCCCGTCCGCCCGCTGCCTTTGACGAGGATTTCACACGCAGGACGGAGGGAGAAACTGTGGGAGAGCAAATATCAAAGAAGGATTTCTGCCATTCATTTTTAAAACTCTCCTTTCGCTACTCATTTCAAAAATAGAGCATTTCATGCCGGATGGAGAGAGAAATATGTCCTAAGACTGAACAATCAAAGTTGATTTTATCTCGTGCATAATTATAGCCATGGGGCATCGGGTCAGAAATACTGACTATGGGTTAATTTTAAAAATATATAAATATTATAGATTATATTAATAAAAATTAATATTCCATCACTTAACACTCTTATTATCTAATCCGTTAGGGTTCTTTTAATACACTAGGTGAAGGATGATAGGGAGTTTATGCTTTGATAGAGGCAGACAATCCAGCCAAGTGAGAAACTGAGGTGTGAGTGTATTGCTCACATGGGGAAAGATAAACATGAAATAGCAGCAACGCTCAAACACTCCCTGTGATGTGTCTTTGTTGTCTTTGGACACAGCCACCAGAGACATTGTCATGTAAGCAAATACATATTTGAAAAGTACATTTTTGAAATTTCCTACAGAAGTGTGTATATTTATGAGCAGGAATAAAAGATCTGACATGGATAGTGACAATGAGGCCTATATTGTCACAAAGAGCCTATTGCTTAATCAGAATCCTGTTTTCTTGGTTTTGGTTTTTTAAGTTGAAAGCTGTGTTGCAGTCAGTCAAGCATAATTTACAACTGCTTTCTGCTTTGCCCAATGATGAGCACAGAAAGAGCGAAAAAAATTGCTAAAACCACATATATTTTTTTTTGAAAGACAGAAAAAATATTCAAGGACACAAACAAACCAGTTCCAATCAATCACTCCCAGTAGGTAAAATGCGAGGGACTTGGCTAAGTGCTTGCGTGCAAAATACTCCCCTTGCTCAGGGCCAGCACACAACACAGGCAGCATACAACACCACTTTACCACCGCCGCCATTCTTTACCACCCACTGCCTCCCCCATGATGTACTATAAAAAAATCTCCTCTTAGCAAAATTATTTTCATTACTTATTAAATGCTGTCATGTAGGGATTTTATCTTCATCTATCATTTGAGTGGGGGGAGGTCCACCCTTCGGTGAGAATACATACCAGTGGATCTATTAAAAAAAAAAAAAAAAAAGCTAAGTGGAGGGTTTCAGCAAAGCATTTTGCTTGTAGTTATATGAATTATTATATTCCTAAGAAGCACATTTGCTATGTATGTTTTGTTGCCTTGGAGCCCTCTCTAATGGCCTCTTCCAGGAGTGCCTGGGACCCTGATGAATGTTGGCTAATCTCCACTGTCAGCCGCGTGTTTCGCCACCATTTATCACATTTTTAAAAGATCTCCAGATGGGAATATTAACAAGCACATCGACACCACTAAGTCCTTAAGAATCTTTCAGCTGCACTTGCCTTAGATTAAAACTGGGAACAATTTCCAATCTCACAATGTCCAAATAAAATTGCACCTCTAAGGATTGCGGGGATTTATTAAAAAGCTAATGAGTAAATGTAGCTTTGAGTCGCTGTAAATTCTCAGTGTTATTTAATCGTTTGTTGTTCTCTATAAAAGAGAGCTGAGGGTTGTGTTTCTACTCAGGGATACGTCAGGGCGTATTAGCAGGCAAATGAAGGGCCTATATTACCCTCAAACAATCTTTTTGCTCTCTGGCTCGCTTGAAAGCAGGACTGGAGAAAGAGAAAGAAGAAGGAAACCTATTTTTTTTCCTCCCCGATCCGACGAACGCTTGAGAAATGCCAGGTCTCGTATAGGTCCTCAGTGGGCTGAGGCCCCAGGACCTGCTGGCTTTTTTTACTTCAATTTCACATGCTGTTTCCTCAGCTGCTCCAGTATTACACACCAGGGCTTTTATCCCGGCTCCTTCTCCTCCGCCTGCATGTGCCTCCGCCCCGCATCCCGACACAGGCGCCAGGTCACCCTCCGGCTGTGAATTTAAACGAATCGGAGGCTCTGAGATTGGAGAACGCACCTGTCCATATGGCCGAGCTGGAGTCGGAGCTGGAGGAGGCGGGCGAGCAGGGTGCACGGGGTGCACAGCGTGCTGGGGGGGGGTGAGGTAAGGCGAGGCGGCGGAGGGGGCACACTCACCTGGCAGACTCGGGAGCTGGCTCGACTGCGCAGAGGGACGCGGGTCCGCCAGACGCTCAGATCTCGGCTGTCAGAACTGGGTTTGGGCCTCTGGGGCTCCAGATCGGGGGCTGGGCTGGGCTTGGCGTGAGGAGGGACAGGAGGAGCAGAGAGGCTATTTTTAAAGCCTTTATTCTTGACTTAAGTGTGCCTATCCCAATCACCACACACACACACACACACACACACACACACACACACACACATGCACAGTGAAAGAGAGAGCACACACACACACACACACACACTCTTAGACTCACACGGAAACACACACATGACAGCACATCTGTTGGTGTGACTGCCTCTGCTAGACACTTCTATCAAGCATGTCTCTATCACTCAGCCACCTAACCTAAGTTAGACAGGTTGGCCATCCATCATCCACTGACACCCCCGAGTAGCTGGGAGAGTGTGTGAGTGTGTGCATGTATGTGTGTGCATGTGTGTGTGTGTGTGTGTGTGTGTGTGTGTGTGTGTGTGTGTGTGTGTGTGTGTGTGTGTGTGTGTGTGTGTTTGTGTGTGTGCGCGTATGTGTGTGTGTGTGTGTGTGTGTGTGTGTGTGTGTGTGTGTGTGTGTGTGTGTGTGTGTGTGTGTGTGTGTGTGTGTGTGTGTGTGTGTGTGTGTGTGTGTGTGTGTGTGTGTGTGAGGAGAGGCATATGAGGCTAGGTCTGCAGGCTGGGACAGAGGGCCATAGAGTAGCACACAATCCCCTTTGACATTGTGTGGAGGCTGAGGAGCAGGTAGCTCCAGTCCAGCAGCCCTGTCCCCACCACCAGGGAGACTGCACGGACTACAAGGTTAATTAGCCAACCAAATGAGATCAAGAAGCTTTTCCTTACAACTCATTAACCAATTACAAACAGACGCTCAGAATGGATCAACATTCCAGTTTCGTCACATTTAATTGGCTGTCAGGGTGGATAAAAACGAAAGTAATTTCCTCAAGTGTTGGCCACAGTCACGGGTCACTTCCTCTCCATATGGATGAGTATATATGATGTCACCTCAAGATGTGGACTTTACTGGAGGTCTGGTATGGGTGCAAAAACATTTGAGCCAAACACTGAAACCGGATCCTGGGCTGATAACATTTTGGGTTTTCCCAGAGACTCACAAAATTATTTATTCAAAATGTTTTTATTGCTATAGTCTTAAAGCTAAGAACAAATAATTGATTACAGTTATTGGTATTTAGATGATTATCTGTCTCTCCCATATGTTCCGTGTAGAGAGAGTGCAGGGTTACAGGGTTACTAGCAGCCAATCCATTCACAGTTTTCAACTGTGTCATAGTATGTATAGAAATATATGCAGTGGTTGAAGTTGGATTTGGCAGGAGGGAGAGGGGGAACTGTCATATTTTGAGTCGGCACAAACAAAGAAAAATGTATAGAAGAAGAATAGGATGATATTGTTCTGAGGTGCCGGAACTGCGTACCACCGCGTTTCCCCCACTTTAACCCCTGCATATATGTATCCGTTTGTATGTGTGTGTGTGTGGGGGGGGGGGGGCAGCTAGTTCCTGTTCTTCATGTGTGATTCACTTGGAATTTACTGTTTTAACCTTTTCTTTCCATTAAAAAAGCAAAGAAGATTGCATAGCCTACTGTACACATAAAACATAACATTATCTACAATCGTTACATCTTCATCCATGTGCCGTGTGTGTGTGTGTGTGTGTGTGTGTGTGTGTGTGTGTGTGTGTGTGTGTGTGTGATTACTGTTATTTTCCTTTCATTCATGCTTCACTACAATAACTTGACCTTTTTAACCTGTATATACCATTAGACAGGCAGAAAGGCTCCCCAACGTCACATAAAGTAATTCTGTAGCACATGCATTCAATATAGCATCTATTCAAGGAGCTTCAAGAGGACACCTGCTAGCCATTGTGAATGCATGTGTGTGTGTGTGTGTGTGTGTGTGTGTGTGTGTGTGTGTGTGTGATCATCATTTCCTTTGGCTCATGTTTGGTTGCGAGTGCTTTATAGCTGCTGGTGCGGCCCCAGTGTGAATCGGGGGTGAGTGTTTAAACACAGGCAACCAGGGACGCGTTAAGCCGGTGATTTGTGTCTGTGTCAGAAGGATCTGACCTGGATCAGGAGTTCCATCACCGCCTCGGGCGCTTTAACAGCAAGTCCAACGATTTGGGTCACGGGTTAACCTCTTTATGGGGAAATGAATAGATCAGACCTTTCTGCCGCCCCCGGATAAAAAAAGGCAACCTTGAAAATTCCGTTTGAGATTGATTACGGGGGCCTTGTCATTTGATTGTTCTTTTCAGATGGAAATGCTCGTCTCTGATGAAAGCGCCTCTCGCAGCTAATCAATTTCAGCTCATGAGCGAACAGTTTCATGCGAGCGGAGGGATCCTTCCCAGTGGAGTGCATCCATTCACATTCCGCTGGCTAAACAATTAGACATGATTGGGCTTTTTTTTTACCACATTCATTCCCACTAGTCACAAAAGTGTCTCTCTTCTCACCACTCAACGTCCATTTCACTCTTTTAATTAGACTGAACAGGTCTCCTGTATTTAATAAATAGTTGATTAAGCCTTTGTCAGTCTTTGTGTATGTGTGTGTGTCTGTGTGTGTGTGTGTGTTTGGGTGCATATGTTCTACAATATGAAACCTTGAGAACACAATGTCTTGAACAAAAAAAAAGCATTTTCATTGTATAAGTACTTCTATACTTCCTGGGCTATTGTGTACTACATTTTTATACTTTTAATTTTGATACCATTTTATTTAATTAATTATTTTTAGCTAATGACGCTGGAATAAGAGTGTCTTTACAATAAGAAAGGGAGTTTTCGGGGCAGGCCAACTGTTCCCAGTAATTTTCCATCTCCGTCTCTCTTTTCCAATGTTCTATTTGGCTCTTATCCTCTTGGGGTTTGGCTACTGCTCCCCAGACCACCATTGTCCTTCACATTCCACTGGTCATCATCCCCCCCTAATCAGCATACATTACCCACACTGCTGTGGGTGCCAACCTAATTACCTCGCACCATACTGAACAAACACACCCCGCCATGTGCTATGGCACTGCAGCCGCAGTGGGGGTCGGCCACTGACCAGCTCCACGATGCCCAAAGATGAGTTCGGGATCCTAATGAGTAGGCAGCGCTCATCTCGCGGCTATGCTACACGGCTGGATCAAAACAGCACGTCAACGCTTTGAAAGAGAACTCTCAGGAGATGAGTATAAATCACTTGTCAAGTCTGCCAAGGAAAGTGTTCCTCCCTCTCTCTCTCTCTCTCTCTCTCTCTCTCTCTCTCTCTCTCTCTCTCTCTCTCTCTCTCCTCCCTGTCCTTTTATGCTCTATTTTTTCTCTTTGCTCACTTATAAACTTTATTTATAGTTTGTGTTTGTGTCTTATTTCTTCCTGCTCACCTTGACATTAAATCCACACCCCCATCAGAAGTCAGATATAAATGTCTGCCTTCCTGCCTGCAAGAGTCATTTTTACAGCTTGAGTTCCCGCCCCTCCTTAAATAAAGCGCCCTCACCCATGGGGTGGAACCCTCCTGGGATTATCCAATCAAAGGAGGCCTGCTGAGTGGAGATTAAACCGGGGCCGTGACGCTGGGTTGCAATCAGATGCAATTCGTCACAGGCGCAGCCCCGGTGCTAACGCATGCGGCGGGGTGAACAGGTGGGCAAAGGCGCCACAGAGCAGAGGCCCACTGCTGAGGTCAGGGGTTTAAAGGGTATTAAATATGGGCCTTTCAAAACCGTCTGATGAGCGTGTGGTGACAGCAGCTCTGGTGCAGCACCTGTGACCGTACGTTTAACCTCCCCTGTCAGTCCGCTCCCAACTTCACAAGAGTCATCTTCACTAGGGCCACCAGCCACCGCTTTTTGGGGAGCCATTACTGGGCCATGGAACTAAATGTGGAGGAGTGGAGATAAAGAGAGTGATTGACAAGATCTCTCTCTCTCTCTCTCTCTCTCTCTCTCTCTCTCTCTCTCTCTCTCGCAGGTCCCTGGTGTGCGGAACAGAGCGTGAGTGGGAGGGTGGAGAGGAAGTGGGCAGGTAGGAGCAGATGGAGGTGACATAACAGCAGCAGCCGAGAGAGAGAGAGAGAGAGAGAGAGAGAGAGAGAGAGAGAGAGAGAGAGAGAGAGAGAGAGAGAGAGAGAGAGAGAGAGATGGAGAGACCATCTGTCTGTGGCCAAAGATTTACAGTTTCAAAAATTCCAGGTGTAAAACAGAAGGAAACACCTCCAAATAGACGCCAATGTGATGGAGATGCACACGGTAGTGCAGCCCAGCCAAGAGTGAACATCAACCTCGACAACACAGAGACGCCTTTAGGATTCACACAGGCTGCAACCAATCATACTCCATCATATCAGTAGACTTTATCTGATTGGTGCTCCCCCTTTAGTTAAATAGGCCTCTTGTTCTTCTTCTACTACTTGCTCTTCTTCCTTTTCTTCATCTTCTCTTCTTCCTCTTCTTTTTCTTCTTCCTCTTCTTCTTCTCTGTGCCCCCCTGGTGCTTCCGGTCTGGCTGCGGGCCGCTGCTGCCTCCTGGCTATAATCAGACTTATTCGCTTGATTAGCAGAGCAATTTAATCACGGCCCAAATCGTAGGGATGGACACGACAGTATGTAGATAATTAGCTGCTTGCAAATTGATGTGTTTCTCTGAAAACGACCCTTAGTCCTGCTCTCTCTCTCTCTCTCTCTCTCTCTCTCTCTCTCTCTCTCTCTCTCCCTCTCTCTCTTTCCCTCTCCAACTCTCTCTTTTTCTCTTTCTCCCTCCCTCCCTCTCTCTTTCTCTCTCTCTAATGACTTCACTGTTAATTGACAATTCATCTCAGGCAGTGCGGTGTTTACAGTGCTGGGCTGTCCTCCCCACGCGCTCTCTCTCTCTCTCTCTCTCTCTCTCTCTCTCTCTCTCTCTCTCTCTCTCTCTCTCTCCAGCACAGCAGAGCGGCACTGATGGATCTGCCCTGGATTGCAGGTGCACCTGTAATATGCTGACAAACCATGCTATAATCGGACCCGAATTCATCACAACATCTCATGATACCAACACCGGGAGGAAACAAGCACAAATACTGACCAAGTACCAAATAAGAAAAAACCTCTGAAATTGTCATTCTGTTTTTCTGTTAGTTTTTATTTTATTATTATTATTTTTTTAACTTTACAATATATGCGCTGCACAGTAGGAGGCTGAGATGTAAGCTCTTATTAGTACACAGGATGTTTTACCAGTCATTGTGGGCACAATGTTTTAAAAGAGAGGGGATTGTATGGGGAAAGGGGGAAAAGACAGTGGAGAGCTTTTCCAATTCCCTTATCCCCAATGCTTCACATTAGTCATTCTCATTATGCCAGGCAAATTATTCTGAGCCTGTGTGTGTGTGTGTGTGTGTGTGTGTGTGTGTGTGTGTGTGTGTGTGTGTGTGTGTGTGTGTGTGTGTGTGTGTGTGTGTGTGTGTGTGTGTGTGTGTGTGTGTGTGTGTGTGTGTGTGTGTGTGTGTGTGTGTGTGTGTGTGTTTACGGCTCACACACAGGTGCACAGCCATGAGTCTGTGAAAAAACACAAACTGTAACAAGCCAATATTTAATTGACCACCTTCTTGTTTTGTAAGAATTAATGATCTAGCAGCGACACCCCTCAGTTCAAAGACTGATTATATGGATTGTGCTGAGATAAATTGTGTTTTAATCATGCTGGCTCAACAGTGGATTTTCTATTCTATAGTTCAGATAAATCCCACCATTATCAGCTTCTTTTAATCAACATGACTACAGTTTTGATGAATTGCTTTAAACAGCGGTGAGATCCCTGTCGATTAGACCATTATCAGTGTTTGAATTTTAAAAACTATTTAAACAACCATAACAAACATTCATCTTTTCAAAAACTCCACAATATTTGAACACAATATTTGAAGTAAATTCACTGTGTGCCTCAATCTAATGCTTGAGCAAAAATGCAGTGTGGAGACGTGTGGAATTGTGCACTTGAGAAGCACATCTCTGGGATCTGCTGGGACATCTGTTGCACCCTATCTGTGCGCCAGTTTCCTGAGCTACAATTAAATCTCCATCTGATCACAATATGGCTCCTGTTCCTGTCAGGTAGGGCTACCATCCCAGGAGGTATAGGCCTAAGTGTAAACATCGCACAGTCATATGTCACAACAATATGTTTGTTTGTTGCTTTTTTTAAATGCATCCCTAAATGAGGTGCGCTACTGTAAGAGCCGTTAAGCCATGCGGGGAGAGTGCAGCCTAATGCAGGCTCTGCGGCAGTAAGTGATGGAAGAGGAGATGGCACTGACTTAGGAGGGAGTGGATGCTCTGGACCAAACGACTGCAAAGTGAAGGAGAGCCCATAATCCAGATGTTGTGCCCATGCAGTGAATGGGCTGAGGCGTGGGCCAGGAGCAGAGGAGTGCGGGAGCAAGAGGAGAGGACACTGGCCCATCTGCCTTACATAGCAACAAATCCATCACCCCAAAACAGGGCAACGTGGGGACAACTCTTCCATATACTCCACATTTAAATGAGAACCTTGTGCTTTGAAGTAAGTCTCTTGTGACACAGCTTGTGTGTGTGTGTGTGTGTGTGTGTGTGTGTGTGTGTGTGTGTGTGTGTGTGTGTGTGTGTGTGTGTGTGTGTGTGTGTGTGTGTGTGTGTGTGCATTTGCGTGCCTGCATGTGTGTGATTGTGTGAGTTTGCAAACAGTTCTGTTTGTTCTCCAAGTGAAAGTACGTGGCGGGCTGGGGTGACTTAATTACTGTGTTTTCTATTTGATCTATTTTTGAGTGATGAACAATTGAAGTCACAGCCTTTGTTTTATTTGGCTTCATTATTTATGCCTCTCCTTTGAAACAATGCTTTCTGTCCATATTTGCTCTCAAGGGCAATCTTTAGATGTGTTTTTATTCGTCCCAGATTATCAAATGCGGAAAAAATATATCATTTCACTTCGGCGAAACGTACACAATGATGACTCTTTTGTTTTGCACTTGTCCGTGACACCACACACTATCTTTTAATGAGTAGTGATGCAACATCCGCAGCAGATTCTTGATTGGGTTTGTGTGTCTGTGTGTGACAGATACTAAAAGTCTGCAGCCTAAGAGAAATATAATCTACTGCTGTTATTTTGGTGTCAAATTTATCACCGCTCTCTCTCTCTCTCTCTCTCTCTCTCTCTCTCTCTCTCTCTCTCTCTCTCTCTCTGTTTGGAGTGTGTTGAAGAGCATGAGCAGCTCGTGGTGGTTGGGGCAGGATAGGATAGGAGGGGCATCTAATGAAACTAATAGCAGTGATGAATGAGCGGCGTTTGAGAGAGACGCTGATCTCTGTACTCTAGCAGCCAGGGGGCCTGAAGGGAACAAATGAAGGAATGAGTGAACGCAGACGGCAACAATAAAACCACTCCCACAGCGCTGCTTCTCGCTTATTGACCCCGCAGTAGTTTCATATTTAATGCTTTAAATATTAGGGGAGTGGAATTATCTTTTCTCTCTCTCTCTCTCTCTCTCTCTCTCTCTCTCTCTCTCTCTCTCTCTCTCTCTCTCTCTCTTGCTCTGTGCATGTTAGCCTCTAGTGTTTCATCAGTCTTGTTGAAATTGAACGTAGCTGCTGTGCTGAGTTGTGTTGTGTAGTGCTGGGCTGGGCTGTGCGGTGCTGTGAGCGCATACATCTGAAGTCAGTGAGTGAGCGCTAGGCAGGAGAGACAGCCCTGATGAATGGGTGCAGCTCCATGTGAAATTAACTCAGGTCATCTCATCGCCAGCTCCTCCATTTCAGGGCATCTTGAAGAACAAAAAAAAAAAAAAAACTTTTGTTTTCTAAAATTTAATTGAGAAAACATCCCATTGCTGGCCTAATTAGGGACTTTAATTAGTGTTTGCAAAAAGTAAAGCATTTGTTTGATTACGGTGGAGTATTTTAATGAGGGACATTACCATAAAGCAGGATTTGATGATAAAAAGGCTGATGAACAACATGAAATGAAACAACCTATGAATTAATCACAAACATGTTGAGTCCCACACACAGTGAGTCACACACACGCACACACACACACACACACACACACACACATATCAGTCTTCACCAGGGTGGCACTCATTTTTTTCAATATACTTTACACTTTCTCTAATAAATTACTAAACAAGACTTTGAAACGCTCCTTGCCAATTGCAAAATCCATTTTGAACACCATTAACACTAAATCATGGCTGTGTGTGTGTGTGTGTGTGTGTGTGTGTGTGTGTGTGTGTGTGTGTGTGTGTGTGTGTGTGTGTGTGTGTGGACCAGTCCAGTTCCAGTGCCCTGAGTTGATGGGAGTGGAGTGGAGTGAGCGTGAGTGTGAGTGTGAGTCGTGCTTGAGAGTGGATGACAGGCCATGTCTGCTCTATCAGTGGAGCTGAGTGTGCTGATGAGGGAGGGAGGCCACTGTCACTGATGTCTCTGTTTAGGCTACTGTGGGCAGTCCTGAGGGACACACACACAGCACAGCACAGCACCGCTCTCTAATGAGTGTCCTCACTCATGGACTCACACATACATTAGAGCACTTCACAGTCAGCCCAGTCAAGCTACTCCCTTCACCCCCCCCCCCCTCTCTCTCTCTTTCTGTCTCTCGCTCTGTTCCTTTCATTACATGACTCATAAGAGCAATTACAGAAAGTCTCAGACAATGTAAAATAATATAAGAGAATGGTTTCTGTTTATAGTATAATTACACATCGCGCGCGTGTGTGTGTGTGTCTGTGTGTCTGTGTGTGTGTGTGTGTGTGTGAGTGTGTGTGTGAATTTCATGCATGTATAAAAGTCTGGAGGAGAAACTACATACAGTGGTGCTTTAAATTACAGCTCATGAAGTACTGGGGCGGAGGAGTAGATAAGAAGAAGAAGATAATAAAAAAGTATCATGAGATAAATTACTTTCTGTGTAAGTATGCTAAAGTAACACAAACAACATGCAAGTAGTTTGAGTGCTATCTAGACTAGGCTACTGCTGATGAGAGTGGGTGTATCAGAAACCATGAGAATATCACTCCTGAAATTGTATTAAAAGTTGTTCACTGACAGCTGCTCGTCAAAAGCGCTTGACATAAACGAGTTGGCGATCCGAAATTTGACACTGGCAGAGCCAGCTTTGCGTGGCAAGACTGGGATCACAAGGTGTAACACCGGGTCCTGCAGTGATGGTCCCGCGGGCTCCTGAGATTGGGTCGATACTGTGCTGGCAGAGATAGGGCCGATCCCATAGGACTGAGAGGAGAATGGAGAGCACGTTGGGCGGGGTCGCTGGCCGTGGTGCTGAAGTGCTAGCGGGATCGCTCTGAGCACTGCACTGGAGTAGCTACTGTGAGATCTGTGTGTGCACCCCAATAAGGATTAAGAAGAAGGAACCCCTGCAAAATCAGGCTGAGGCTCCGGAAGGTGAGCTGAGAATAATTGAACTGTATGGTTACGAAGGGGAGCCAGCAAATTTTGGGCTATTTTAATTAGTGCAGGGATCTGTTGATATTGGACAGATTAAGCAGATAACTTTCATGTAACTTGAGTGATTCCAGCATAGTTACACAGTATAATTTATCACTTGATACTTTTTGTTACACCACTCTTACTTACAGTACTACTAACTTCATGGCTGTGATTTAAGTTACTAAGACTACCTCTAATTATTTGATTGGACCTACCTGAAAAAAAATCAGATCAGACCTCTTGATACTTCTGCACCAAGTTTTATCAGTATGCACTCACACACACACACACACACACACACACACACACACACACACACACACACACACACACTCACATGCATGCATACACACACACACATCCATGCACACAGAGATTCCTTATGGGGTGGTTAGCATCAGATAAAGTGGGGTGGCTTTGTCAGAGAGCAGGTTCTTACATGTCCTGCTACTTTGACCTGCCTGTCTGCCTGACCCCCCGAGCTCCATTACTCCCCTTCACAAGCATGGAGCCCATTAGAAAGCAGCGCCAGTGTACAGCACATAGCACACAGAGCACAGCCCAGCACAGCACAGCTCCTGCCCAGCTCCACCTCAGCCTCAAATCATGTGGGCTGCTCATCTTGAGCCAATTTAAAGAGCAATTAGTCTCAGCATGCCACAAGGGTCAGATGGCACATTTCAACACACAGAGTAGAAAAAGAAAACAGACAACACACACACACACACACACACACACACACACACACACACACACACACACACACACACAGTGAGTCCCCCTAATGATGTGGAAGCTGGAAAGGGTTGCCATGCCTTTTAGGTCAAAATTTTTGTCTCCCCTTTTTTTGCTTTTGTGTTCCTGTAATCCAGACACATGCGTTTAGTCTTTAATGAAGTCAGCCTTTGGGCTGCAGTGTTCCTCCATGATGCTAAATCGCACGTGATGCTCTCCAGGCTCCAGCATATCTCCCTGTAGCTCACAGGCAGCAGAGCTGGCTAAGGGGAGAGTCTCAATGAGTCTGTGTGTAATTAAAACCGAGACAAATGAGAGGCTGCAGTGGTGAGCTGCAGTCACCAAGACTACTGCTGCTCTGGTGACTGAGACGGCGGTGGAAGTAAGGAAGGACTTCGGGAAACAGGAGCGTTCGGATCGAAACCGAGCTACAGCCTTTGTGTCGAGTGCATCTCAAACACACTCGGAGAAGCATTAGTATGGGCAGAAGCGCTGTGTTTCAAATTCTCCCTCTCTCCCCTGACCTTAGTGGCGTAATGACTCTAAATGTCGTTTCATTATGGGATGAACTCTCAGGCAGGCTGCATAATGGGCTGAGAGCGGCGAAGAAAAGCACTGCCTCTGTGTGTAATGCCAGTAATCACGCATGCATTTCCACAGCTATGGCTCTCCCATTGTTATTTTTGGACAAGGTGTCGCTTCACATGGCTGAGTGTGTTGTGCTTATTGGAGGCAAAAAAGAGCCCCCTCGCAGCTTTTAGCAAGACAAGTGCCAATGCCTGTGCCAGCAGAAGGCTTCAAAATATGGCACAATGATTTGAGCATGCATGGTTGGAACAGCAACACAAGCGATGGCTTTACACCAACAGTGACGGGGCTTCTCATTGTTCCTTGGAAAACACATGGCAGCGCTGTAACTAAAACCACACTGGACACCTTTAAGGCAACACTGACAGGTCCATGATGACACCTTTTGTCAACATTTCATGCCCCACTTCCTCCCACCTGTCCCTCCTGATTCACAACACAGGCCTGGCAGCACCACCCATCACAATGGCCACCCTGCCTGCCATAATGGGATTCTGGCCCATTCTTCTTAATCATTGTCAGTACCTCAGCGCACACTTTAATTTAGCAGGCATCGCATGACATCCTCTAATATATTTTAATAAAGTCAATATAATAATATTTCAGCTTCCCGTAATTCCATTTACGGCCTGTCAGATGAAATTGATACCCCTGCTAAGAGATCTCTGGTAAGTCACACACACGTTCCGGCGCTGGCTTGGGCGGGTCGAGGCTCATTAGCAGCCTTGGGTAGCAACACTCGATGGCGCAGTGGGAGTCCAGTCAGAGTTGAGGCCAATGAGCAAACGCCTGTCATGGCCCAGGTTTTACATTTCAGTGGCACAACACTGTCATGGCCGCAGTGCACAACTCATGCGTCCCGCTGCGCGCACAAGAACCTGGAAGTGGCAAGAGGTTGAACCGAGACAAATGCATTTCAATAAGCAAAGGTCCTCAAGACGAGTAGAAAACTAAGTGCTAGACTTTAATTAACACTGATGTTTCACTGTTCCAGAGACTTGTTTCTTTTATCCTTTGTTTTTTTTTTCTTTCTTTTTTCTTTCTTTTTTTTTCAAGCCGGGGAATAAAATCACTGTGCCTCGCGTAGCTGCAGCCACCTGAGAAATACAGTACATTCTGAGAGGAAAAAATTCCATTATTAGAAATTTGCATACTAATTGAAGCAGCGTGCAATTCGGAGATGAGCCCGGTCCCTCCTCTGTGGGACGCTGAGGATTAAGCACACAGGAAGTGAAGCGGAAGCTCAGGTCCCACTCCGCAAAGTCACGCCAGCGCTGACAACACTCACACTCACCCCACTACACTACGCACCAAACATCCCTCACACTCCCACCATGTCACCTTTAAAACTTCAGCAAAATGCTGCAGTCAAGATTATCCAACAACAATGGCGAAGTATTTATTTTTAACATGACCTTCCTCTTCCCTTTCCAAGGATTCCTCCTCTGCAGCTGTCATTAAGAGGGGGTGGAGGGACATCGCTATGGACAGAGAGCATTCCACTTCTTCTGTACCCCCAGGGCAGATTACAGGGATGCACCCAGCGAAAGACAAGAATATGGAAACAGCCCCTCTTCTCCTTTCTCTAATTACCAGCCTCCATATTGGCTCACTTTAGGAAGAGAGGAGATAATTTTGTGTCTACATCCTTTTGGGAAATTAATTCATTTTACTAAAGTGACTTAGTAATTACAGTGACATCAAGGTTAATTGCCAAATCTGTATTGCCATGGCGGCATCCTGTCAAAATCCCCACACAATCTGTTCTCTGAGCGCCAGCCGGGAGACCCTGGATAAAGTGGCGGCTCTGACCCGAGTCAACTTCTCCAGGCACAGGTAGAGCACAGCACAGCACAGCACAGCACAGCACAGCCCCACCCCCCAAAACTGACATCAGTCACACGAGGCTATCTAGATGAGAGCTTCAACTTATCAGCTGTTATCAGCTTTTGGGATATCAAGCTCTTCATTTTTATCTACTGTAGCCAGTAAATGCTAGCAATTACATTTATATATTGTTCAATATATGGTACAGAGTATTTTAGATATTTCTTTTAAAGAAAGTATAAAATGTATTACTCTAGTAATGTGTATTACAGGAGAGATCTGGTGTGACTCAATCCATAGCTCTGCTGGTCAAGGTCACAGTGCTGGTGCAGTGGATAGGGAATAGAGGAGACTGTGCATTTGATAGAATAGTTAAACTAGCAGCTAACACTGACTGAATGAGGCACAGAAACTCACTTTCAGTTTCATTTCTCTATGCCCATTTAGTTCATGTTTACTGATTCTTTGCCATTTGGTTTATGTTGTATCATCTCATTCTTTTTCCAGCTGACAACACTTAGTTACTTCAAACAAACAGCTATGGATTGTACCACAACACAATTCTCTTTTAAATGGTGTATGATTTGCATATTCATTTCAACCCCGAAGTCAGCTACCACTGAATAATTTCAAAGTCACAATAAAAAATTCCATTTCAAAAGTTTGCACAATGTCCACCATCATACTATCAGCAAAGAATGGTTATGCATGTTAAATCATGACCTGAAAACACCCCCAACCCCCCACCCCTACTCAGAGAAGCCCCCATCCGCATCTGTGGCCTAACTCTGACCCCCTCAGTGAAGCCCTCATCCCATAAGCCAGGCCTGGCCAGACACTGATTCTTGTTTTGATACTTGCATTGTTCTAATGGATTGTGGTGATTACAGCAGTCATAAACCCGCAGAAAGCCCAGCAATATAATAGCTGATTTGCAACCTTTTCCTTTTATCCTTGCATAATATGAATAAAGTCCTTGCATAATGTTTGCTGAGAGATGGTTCTCGTGACGCACTCGCCTTCTCGTTAATCTGCACTGCACTTTGATGTCTTTGTCTCCATGTGGAGCCACTTCTTGCTTTGTTATGCCAAAGTTTTCCAAATGATTATTCTATCTCATTTCCATACATTCAGATTTACACACACACACACACACACACACACACACACACACACACACACACACACACACACACAGTGAGTGTTAATTCATCCTCCACTCTCTGTTCTACCAATTATCCAACCACAAAACCTGTTAGCGGAACACTGACTGGATCTGACCAGCGCGCTTTGGTGTGGCCCAGGAGGGAATTATCGAACAAGTCTCCGACTGGCGTCTCAGCCACCTCTAAATCAAAGCAAGGAGGGGGTGGACTTCATATTTGGCACCAAACTAGCCGTCCAATCAGGAGGCCGGGGGAGCCTCCGCCGACGCCTGGCTTTGCTGAGTGATCAATGGCGGTGTCAGCAGCGTGTCCGGCCAGGCTTGGGCCAGGTTGTGGCTGACATTAGCGGACATGAGGTAGGGGGATGTCACCGGGCGTCCCAGGAGGAGTCTGGGCCCAGCCAGGGGCTTGGAGAAAGGTCACTGTTCTGTGATGTGTGATTAATCAGACGCCCAGCCAAGCATCGCTGCCATCATCAATAGCCCTGACTTAACCAGATGTCCTGTCTGTCCCTGCCGCGCGATCCAGGCCGAGACGGAAGGAGACTAACTAATCAGCCGCACAATGAGACATATTACGCCACCGCAGACGGACGCTGTTAGCAGCATGGGGTGATTGTTGCCATACCATGAAAGTCGCTTGTCATTTCGGTTTTGAAGCCAAGTACAATGAGGCGCAGTGAGGTGCATTTCTGCTCTATACAGTAACCGAGCGCCTGCAATGACAGATTTAGCAGCAGGGTCTATTTTAAAAACACTGGACAGAGACGAAGAGAAGAGAAGAGATTGGCTGTCTCCATCTGCCTTTGCTGTCACTTTAATTGCTAGACAATAAAGCTCAGCTGCTCTGAAAAAATCCATAAATGTGTTTAATTCTTGAAATGTCCCAGGAGTCTTGAGTAGGTTATGTCTCAAAATGGATTTGAACACCAAAGAAACGGCAAAGACACCGCTTAACAATGTATGACACAGCAGCATCAACATCTGTGTGTCTGTGTCTCTCGGAGTGCGTTGTGTGTGTTTTGTTTGTTGATGACTATTACTACTTACTTAAACCAGACCAGCAGCAAAAGTTTCTCATATTTAATCCATTTGCATGTGCGTGTTGTGTGTGACCAATAGGCAATCTGGCATGGTGATTAGATGTGTTTGATACAACTTGGGCGTGACGCTAAGATAATGAAGTGTGCTAAATCCTTAAGAGAGGCCACCCAGCCCATCCTGTCTCTGTGTGTGTGTGTGTGTGTGTGTGTGTGTGTGTGTGTGTGTGTGTGTGTGTGTGTGTGTGTGTGTGTGTGTGTGCTTGAGCATGGGCCACAGGCAGCTTACTCAGCTCACTGCTGTCTGTCTGGGCAGCGGCCATTACACATTTATCAGTTCCACCAGGTTTAGGAACCATCCAATCTGGACATCTAATTTACTTTCTTTCTGTGTGTGTGTGTGTGTGTGTGTGTGTGTGTGTGTGTGTGTGTGTGTGTGTGTGTGTGTGCGTGTGCATGTAGAGGAACAGAATCCCTGTCGGTTAAGATAAAAGTGAAGAGCGTTTCATTTTAGACTGATGGACAAGCAGATAGACAAACAAGCAGGCAGGTAGTCAAGCAGACAGATAGATGGACACGCAGACAGAAATACAGACATCTTGCATTTATGCAGTACATACTTCAATAAATAATATAAGCTCATAAAAACATGAAACTTGCATTTGTATCTTTGTTCTGAGTTTCAGTAGATTGCAAATAGAGAAACTGGTATTCAAGAGGAACTGTTTGCTTTTTTCTGTCACTTTAAGCCGAGCGAGGGCTTTGATTTGCAACAGAACACAAAGAGCTGACTTTTTCTTGTAGGGGTAAATATTAGCAATGGGAGTGTAGATGGAGCGGCTGGTGGAGTGAGTGAGGCCCATGGTAAGCTGTGTTTGGATATGTGCCACTGCTGTGCTATGAGCACGTCTGGGGACCTGGAGAACAGGCTGTCTGTGACAGTGGCACCTGCCTCTCAGGGCGGCCAACTACACAAGATCAACTGTGCGTATGCGTCGCCTAAATCCCTACATGAGGGATTTTCCCACCATACTGTGTGTGGATGCTCAGTATACTCAATGCAGAGAGGCATTTGCATGGAGCAAAGCTGGAGAGTACACAGAAGATTTGCACCACAGTAAATCATCCTCCAAACCGCATTCTTCCAAACCCAGCAGAGGAGCCTGCAGAAAATGCTTCTGACACATCATGCTAGCGGCAGCATGGGGTAAATCTGCATGTTCTGCAGAGGCTCCCCCAGACGCCTCTAATTCCTATCTCAGCGTACGTAGCACAGGTAGGCTAACTAAGTTGACAGTGCACAGGCAGCACGAGTAGGGGAGGTCAGGTTAGCCCCACCTATGGAGATAGCTCATTCATCACACTTTGCCACAAGACAGGAGCGTGACCTCATCAGCTCCCAGGTGACATCATGTGAAGGTGAGAGGTTTTTAAAATGACATCTCAGACACCGCAACCTCCCTCCCAACCAAATTTTAATTTTGAATTGTTCCTGAGCGTTGGGATGGAGTGACAGCTCACCGTGTCGGGAGCAGAGGCAGCAAGGAAGCTTAGCTACAGGCACAGCAGCTAGGCAAAATAAGCTGCTTGGGAACTGGGAGAGAATTGCAGCAAGGTTTGTTCAGGTTAAAACCTGAGTTGTTTTTCTTTGTTGTTTCTGTAATTGGTTTTACAGTATTATACACATTGTTAGCAAAACAAGAATTACAGCCATCGTTTTGCAATATGGCCAGTATGATTATAAAAAGGCATATAAACACATAGGCTCTGACACATACTGTACTGCATCTTTGTTTATCATTTCATTTATTTAGATATGTGATGTTTGTTTTCCATAAAAACTGGTCATTTAACAGTGACCTAAATTGTGAAAATATCTCTGTAAATCATCTCTCATGTGGATTAATTAAAACATTCTCTTTTTAGCCTTCAATAACCTCCAAAGATTAATTCCCTGTAATTTAATGATCTACCTTGACAGTTTTTTTTTTTTTTTTTTTTTGCATCCCTCCAAAATCATTAGTGATAATTAGTGGTAATCCGTTTACAGGCTCATAGTGTGGTTGTTTTGAAACATATTTATGTTCTCCCCAGATATTACACAGGCTTTTTTCATGCCACTTTAAAAGAGTGTTTATAGTGCCCAAAAGAGCAGACTCTGCCAGAGAGAGGGGGGGAATAAACCCCATGTGAACAACTCAATTCAACTAGCCCTAGGAAATGGGATATACCTGCTCAGCTATGAAATGAAAAATAATAATATTAATATTGTGAAAAACCTGTACCCTGGACTAAACCGCTAGTCTGTGTAATTTTTTTTCTCTAAACAGGGAAGAAGTGAAGTGTATTTATTGTTAGGGGTCAAGTGTCCTTGAGCAAATAAAACAGCTGCTATATCAGCTGTATTTATAATCAGTTATGACTCAATCTAACTGCATGAATGTGTGCATTTTCAGGGCTGTGGTTTTTAATGGGCTTTAGTGGCCCTTAACCTACTCCCTAAATCTCATTTGGATAGGAGCTGCCACTTCCATTAGGAGAGAGAAAGAGAAAGAGAGGGAGGGAGGCAACTCAGTGCAGGTGATATAGTGGAGCACAAGACATAGCCTACAAAGCCCTGTGTGTGTGTGTGTGTGTGTGTGTGTGTGTGTGTGTGTGTGTGTGTGTGTGTGTGTGTGTGTGTGTGTGTGTGTGTGTGTGTGTGTGAGAGAGAGAGAGAGAGAGGAGAGAGAGAGAGAGAGAGAGAGAGAGAGAGAATGTGAGCACAAACAAACTTACATGTCTGCATAGTTTGTGTAGGTTGTCATACACTGAGAAGATCATTTGTATTGATATGTTTAGTTGGCTGATTTCCCATCCCCTCTCAAGCCAAGGCTACAGAATATCTATTTGCTCTCTCCAACAATCAAAAGTGACCTTAGAGGTGACAACAAGGACGACAGCAATGGATTACTTGTCAATTTGCTTACATAACTGAATCATGTCCTCAGAAGATGAATTACACTCCAAACCAATGCAGACAGGTCATGTGAATATTAATTCAAAGCCTGATTTATATATTTAACAGCGACAGCATAGCAGTGTTGCGGTGTTGAAGACTGCTAAGATGACAGATGAAAAGGCATAAAAACAAATCCACTCTTGAATGTCCCTACAACACCTGATCATATGACAAACACATGTAATATAGGACCAAATTCAATCACGCATTTACATCTTCAATCGGAGGCTCCAAACTGGAGATGCGTGTTAGGCTCCAGAGTACTGTACATTGATGTTTATAGTACACGTCCTGTGGGTTTTATTTTTGCATTATTTATTCATCGCTCACTGTTTAAATGCATACATACATTACATTTGCAGAAATTACATGCATAATAACGGCAGGGCCCAAAGGAAATATTCTTTTTCTTTAAAGATAGAGAACATACTGTACCAGATGTGTTTATATGATTTGCAGAAAATATGGTAACTATGCAGCTGTTATAAGTTCAAAGTATTCATGACTGTTAAGTAAGACATTACTCAATATTCAAACCCAACTCTTCATAAATGTGGAAGACAAAATGGTGATGACTTATATCTCAATATGAATATCTTATGAAATCTCCCTCAAATGTCACTGTGAGGTATTTATAATCACATTCCTCTTTGAGAGTAGACAAGGTAAGAACTAAACAATATTACATTTCCCTCAAGGTGACAGTATTTTTAATAGAACATTGAAAATACATGTTTACTCATGATCTGTGTTTTTGACATTGGACTAAAAAATTGTAAAAACATGAAAAAAATACTTAAATACAGTGGATTAAAACTAACTTGTGGAATTTTTTTCTCTTGAGTGCGAGACATTGGACTAGCCCATTACTCTGATGTGACTTGATCAGGTAACAAGTTTACACCTACAGTAGAATATTGATATTGCTTTCAGACTGTTGAACTGTAGCATAATTTTAATAAACCTTTTTCCTGATCATGTCACATCAGACAAGGTCCACAAATATTGTTCAGCTCTCTGTAGTTTACCTCTCCGTTTTAAAGTATAAGTTTGGTTTATATGACATTAAGCCTTGTTTTCGGGTCATTTTCAGTGAAATACAATGGCATGGGTAAAGTGACATGAAATAAACTTCATAAGATATTTATGAAATTTAGATGTGACATGCTGCTTTCAGACCATTTGGCTTTTATTTTGATAAGATATCGGTCTCATTTTGATAAAAATTTCACTTTTATGAAGAGTTGTGAATGAAACAGTCATGAATGCTTTGTGAGCAATTTATGACCGCCGCTATGAATGTGTTATGTACTCACCCTTCAAGTGAAGTGTTACCAAAACGTTTAAGACTATGTCAAATTCGCCTGACAAACCAGAGGGGCTCAATCACAGGGGCGGCACCAAGGATCGATTATCTCTTAAACTGCCTCTGCGCACTGATATATTGATAAGCTACCGCTATGATATGTCTGGCTTATGGCTAGATGTATTGTCTGAGCAAAACTATTTGATATTGCAAGGGTACATGTAGCTTTCTAGGCTTTTTTTTTTTTTTTCGAAATTACAATGAAACAATAATACATCATTCCATTTCAATAAGGAGGCAGTCCCACTGTGGCAATAGTTTACCATCATCTACAAACTTATCTTTCACCTGAACCACTGAAACCATAAGCTCATGCACAAGTGTAGCAGGTACCATTCCATCACAAATACAGAATTATATGATCATTAAAGTCAGTCTCCAATGGGTTGTTTATGTCTATGATATCACAATTCATAGATTTGAGAGAGCACGTAGGAGTGAGAATATCACATTGGAACAACACACTCTAACACTGAGAGGCCTAGTGCAGTCACAAATGCAGTAAATCCAATGAAAATATCCGATGTGACAGAGGAATGGGCCAAATGTGACAAGTGGTACTTGTGCATAAATATGGGGCAACCTTTGATCCCTCAGGGGAGAGCTTATGGGGAGGTCAGCCATGATGGGCACTGGAGGATCTGATGCGAACCAACGCACCACTGGCAGAGAGAGCCCTCCTCTATCAATGGGCTGCACAGCCACTTATTAGCATAATGTGATTCTCCCTCAACCTCATTCTGCACCCATGAACTGAAGGGGTACTTTTTCATTCCAGCCGAGTGAAAGCTCCAGCATCTGACTGCCTAATGCTGAGATCTGCACACTAATGTGATGTCTTCTTCTGTTATTTCCTCTTACTGCTGTGGTTGCTTGTTCTTCTGGAACTTTCCTGAGTGCAAAACATCATTAAGCTTGAGATAAGAGGCTTTCTTATTCATTTGAACATTTGGTCTACACATCAAATCCGTTTAGAGCCGACAAATTGATTCAATTTTCCATCTTTGTATCATGCCTAATTCTATGCACCTCAGTTAACCGTGGAGCGCAGTTTTGTTGTTAAGGCTTTTTTGTAGTTGATGATGAGAACATCAAGGCAAGATCCTCTCTCTTTGGAATCTAATTTAGATGTAACCAGAGATGAAGGCATGCCGGGAAAATGATTAATGATACAACAAAACAACAGATTAGGAAACAGAAAGCCCACTATTGATCTCTTTCTTCACTAAATGTTAATGTACACTGATTGCTCTTCAACTGAATGAAATATTTTGATTTGCATTGCTTGACTGCTTTGGTTTTATTATCAAAATACAGATAAAACTAGAGTAGAATATCTCCAATTCTCAGTAATGTACATTAGCATGTCTATGATCCTTCATTTTGTGTCATATGAATGTCTTACTGTAATTACACCTAAATAAAGGTGCCATTCACACACAATATTTTAAATAAGCGAAGTCAGTTTCATTTAAAGATGTCTTTATAGCTTTTGTAACATTCTGGATATTTGTAACACCAAATCTGTGTCCAAAAATAAATGCTGCCTTCGAAGGAGAAGGGTTTGGTGACAGCAAGGCATAGCAAGTCATATCTGATATGCATACATGCATACAATTCTACCTTTGTTTAGCCCTAATTTAGAAGGACGCATCCTTTAGTATCCTTCAGTTTCTACATTATATGAAAGCTGAGTCTTGGCAATGGTGTCAGAATAATTAAATAAACAAAAAAATACAGTGTTCTAATTAGCTATTTAGTTAGGCCATCAGACTTTCTGGCTAGTGCTTTGATGCCTTGGACAACAGCTGACTAGACAGTGAAGACTGCAAGTCAGTACCCTACCCTTCCATTTTCACACAGCCAGAGTATCTATAAACAGACATTTTCACTGATATACTGTACATTTTTATCTTTATTTACATAAAAAGCTAAACCATAAATATCAGTGTGTGTGTGTGTGTGTGTGTGTGTGTGTGTGTGTGTGTGTGTGTGTGTGTGTCCTGTGTATCTATGATGCACATCATTGTGTCTATGCATATACTCTCTCAAGAAAAGACATTGAATTTCATTGACATAATTTTGTTAAGACATCAATCAAAATATTTCAGTAGCTGGCTCAAATTTATTGAGTATCAAATCAAGTACTTAGGCCTACATTTAAAAAAAACTGAAATAATTAAAAAATGAGAAACTTCAGAGCAAAATGAAATGTTTGTAGTAATCAGTGTCCACCAATATTAATTTCAAGTTCCATGAGTAGTTGTGGTTTACAGTGCAGAGCATCTTTGAAGATAGGAATCCCCGATTGTCAATTAGTGAATGATGGATGAGTGGATGTGAGTGAGAAATGCAACATTACTTACAGAATATTTCATCATCTGTGCACTCCTTTGGATGGCAGACCTCAGGCTAATACTGTAGCAAACAAGCTAACCAAATAAGCAATGCCAAACAAGCTGACCAAATAAGAACATGATTTATGCAACATTAGCATATGCCTTAAAAAGATCCTGGTCTTATAAGTCTGACATTGGTATCAACTACTGTAACAGGATTTAAAAACACCCAAAATGCTTTCTTTTTGTCACAATTTTTAGAGTTTGTAAGCTTCTATATAATTTATGTCTCAGGGCTCAATCATGCTAGCCTGACAAGCCAGACTATCACTTAAATGTATAGTCTGGCCGCGAGTGATAAACCCTCGGGTAAGACAGCTAAAACCTCAGCGCAACTAACAAGTCGCTTCAAACAACGCTAAGCCTGCCCAATGACTCCCTGTCCAGATAGAACGTTATGATAGGCTAAACACCACAATGTTTGAATACAACTTGTGCGTTGCGTTTGGATTTAAACAGTTCAGACACCACCAATGTCTGAGTACAACCTATGGCTGATGGCTAGATGGCTGATGGCTAGTACTCACTGAGTGAATTCAATTTGCTACCACTAGAGTACGTCTAGAGTTCTAGGCTACAATCATGAACAGATGCAAAGTGCTTTCACGAACAGAGCAAGCAGTCTTTGATATTTTTGGTGGACGCGTTGTTCATTTCTGGGCCGAAGAATATTTGTGTCTGCATGCATTTCCATCAAGTGTGAAATGTGAATATAGAAAAGATATATTGCACTAGTCCAGTGTCATGATCTGACAAATAAAGCCTACAGATAGAAATGGGGAATATGCTAATTAAATGTTTCCATCCAACTTGAATCTCATTATAGCCTACCATATACGTATAAAGTTATTCCACTCCTCTCAATCGAAGTAGATTCATATTCACATTAGGGGGCAGATCTGAAAGAGGGATCAGGTGTTTCGAAACCAAGGATTTGTTATTCACATACGGTATTCACTAAACATGCATTACAGTTGGATGGAAACCGCCTAGCGTCTCACCCCACTAATAATTTTTGGTTTCGGGAACGTTCTGCTGGGTGAGGGAACGTTGCATTAAGGTTGTTTTGGTTCTCTGAGAGAGCACTAGGAAAGTTTTTTAAACGGATTTAGAATGTTCACTTCTGGTTGCATTGTTTGGTTAGGTGAACGTTCCCACAGTGTTGTCCTAATGTGACTTTTTGTGAGGAAAAAAAAAAATACACCCATGCATTGCACAGGAATTGAACCCAGGCCATCTGTGTGACATGCATGTGCGCTATCAACGGGCCAACATGTCTTAATAGCCAGAGATTCCTTTAATATTCTCCCATCATTACAGTAATATCCTGTAGACAACCTTACACTCCACCACACGTTGGAGGTCTATGGAAGACATATTTGCTATGCTATGTCATTTCTCAAATCATCCTTGATATTTTCAAAACAGTAGGTGCATTTCTCAAAACAGGTTAAAGTAGGCTAAAACACCATGGATTACCTGCAAAAGCCGGTATCTTACTCAAAATCTCTAGTTCATCTCTACTCTAAGTCCTTGTGTCAGTGTGTGTATGGATAAGACCGTCAAATTGCTTAGTCATGTTGTCAATATACACATGAGGGGTGTTGTGATGTAAAGCAAGCCTATGATTATAAAGTATTGATGAAAATTATTGTAAATTGTAGGTTACAATTTAGTGTATTGAAATGTGAACGGATAATCTCAGTCTTCCGACACCTTGCTTACATTCCTCTGTCCTTGACATATTATGACAACTTGGTCAATCATTTTGCATGCAAAGACTCATGACTAAATGTTGTGAAGGGTGAGACTATTCAACAGAGAATTGTACATATTTTTTTAAATGGATGTACCAAAGCATTTGCTACTTGTATCAAAGAAATGAGAAACTGCTCTTTTGATATGCACAAGTGACACATACCCGATGATGTGATGAATGAACAGGTAGTTTTGAGGTTTTCATTTCTGACCTGAAAAATGTACCAAAGCGACTGAGAAAAAAATGTAAATGAAAAGTGAGCTTTTGAAAATTAAATATGGAGACTCTGATAGTGCTTCTGTTAGCAATGCCATGGAAGCTGAAAAGACATATGCTGCCTGCCCTCTCTGATGTTACTGGCTTTACAAATGCGACTAAACGCTGGGTTTGTAGAATTTGCAGAGCTTTGGAAAAAATAATAGCTTATCTTTATTTTTTGTTGTTTATCTTTATCTTGGTTATTTGTTTTTATATATAACTTTGTATAACTTTGAAAGGCTCCTGGGTAACACAAACATAGAGTCAGTTGCAAGCCCTCCCTTTCTAAAAGGAAAAAAACATGTTTGAGGAGGAAAGCAAACTGCTCCAGATCAGGTTAATAACACTGGTGTTTTTGTAAGCCACCACATCAACTATTAATTAGCTGGTGATTAGAGTCAGCTGGTGAGAATTAATCATAGCCTCAGGAAGTTATTGTCCTTGTGCTCCAGGAGGACACACACCTCCACCCTGAGGCATTAGCACAACACACATCCAGCTACTAGACCAGAGAAACACAGCAAAGTCATGAACTTGAAGACTAGGTGCAGACAGACAGACAGACAGACAGACAGACAGATAGAGAGAGAGAGAGAGAGAGAGAGAGAGAGAGAGAGAGAGAGAGAGAGAGAGAGAGATGCAAAGTGCTGCAAAGATATGAATCAACTTTGGCCATTAATTAACCATTAATCAAGGAAGAATTGAGCTCACATCTGACAACTAAAAAGTGAGACTTGAACATTCTATTGGGAGGTGTCTCCATACCTCTGTGAGGAATATCTAAAACATTAGATATTAAGGAAAAATTGAGCTCTCATCTGATCTCATTTAAACCTTTGAAATTCTGAACAAAAGTGAGACTTGACCATTCTATTGGGTGGTGTCTCCATGGCTCTGAGAAGACTATCTAAAATAAGCTGCTTTTGATGTTGCTGCATGCTGTTTTGGTGTTCCCTCCCCACAGGTGATAACTGAGACCTGCCTTCACTGGTTCCAAGAAGAGTGTCCTAGCAGGAATACTGGATTACTATTCAAGGGTTTGTGTGAGACAGCACCTCCCTATTGATCAATTCCTGGCCAAATTAAAAAGTACATGACGCTGAGAAGTGAAAACCTGATGCAATAACAGTTGACAGTAGTAGGAGAACAGTGCTTCAATGTTGTTCTGATTTGTTGTGTTTTGTCTTTTATTATTATATGGCTGAGTTGTTGGTTACCAGAATGAAGAAATAAGACAAAGACAGACATTTTTTAATAAGTTTTATAGGTTAAAAGGTCGTGTTAAAAAGAATTAATTTATGTTTAGAGTCATAGAGAATTTGATTGAAAGATTCTACAATGCCTCTTATAATAATGCCTCTTATTATGAAAAGTGTAAATCTTTCTCCTAGTTGAAGGACTCTAATATAATATGCAAACATATTTCCACTGAATAATGTCCCTCTGACAAACAGTGAATGTTCTTTGCTGAAGATTGTCAGTATTCAGAGTGTGACACAAAATATTTCATAAATCCCATGGTCTGACATAAAGGGTACATCTACTGGGTGCAATTATTTAACGAACTATCCAAGGTTGTGTCCTATGAAAATATGGAATAAAATAATTGATATTTTATAGTGGTTGAGGAAGTTCTCAAAGAAAGCTGTCACCCGACTCGCTGTAACACCCCATAATGGGTATTTGCATAAGTTATCTGAAGGACGTTCCAAGTCAGTGTGCCCACAGAACAACAAATTCAGACTTGATGCATCACAGTCAAAAAATGACATAAATAAGGCTAGAGAGGACACAAAGAAATGTATTCGCATAAATAGAAGCGTCAACAATCACTTTCATTGCAGTGGCAGAGACGATGGGCTCGAGAACGTCATTACCATAGACATTACTGGAAGCTGGAGACGTCCACACCATCAAAGATGATCATCTCATAAATTCCCCACACCATATAATGGGGCTGTCACTCTGAAAGATTGAAAAAATAATGCCCTGCAGATTTTATCTTCCGTGGTGGTTTACGCTTCTCAGGACTAAATAGAAGCTCACTTGTGTATTTAATGAGGTCCATAGATCTAGCCTCACTGCAACATTTTAATTGTCCCCTATAAAATCCTTATGTCTCCTTCAAAGATGCATGATTACTTAACAAGTGAAATAACAAGTTGCACTGATGTTGCACAAATAAAAACAATAATGTGGAGGTTTTTTTTATCTTTGCAGTCTACTTTAGAAACAGTTGTTAATCCACACTAGCAGCAGGTCATAAGGACATAGTGTGTATAGGTCACGATATTCTTTTCTACTGATGCAAAAAAAAGTTCTTGAAACGATTGCATTGGCATTGTTGTTGATTGAGCATGACTATCATTTTCATCACAATTACACACTTAATGACATCATTTGTCTTGTCTCAGAAGAGTTCAAGGACATAGAATAAGACCTTATTTAAATATATTCCATTTCTCTTTTATATTTCTGTTATTAGTGCAGTCCAGATGCCGCAGATGCTGAGGATCGCTATGCGATGAGCTAAGAGGAGTGCAAGGCAGAGGCACCAGGCATATTTCAAAGTCACACAATAGCAGCTCAGGTTGGGAGCAGTGCATCTGGAGTCCCAGCTAAATGACAAAGAGGCACAACACATGGACCAACTCTCTCAAATAATTTATGACCAAACGTGTTCAAACAAAGCGTGCTTCGTGTCGAACACCAGTCAACCATCTACACACCTTTGCTGCGCCGTCTTGCCTCTCACATCTCACACATTCACCCATAGACTGTGTGTGTGCCTCTATGTGTGTGTGTGTGTGTGTGTGTGTGTGTGTGTGTGTGTGTGTGTGTGTGTGTGTGTGTGTGTGTGGGAGTGTGTGTGTGTGTGTGTGTGCATGGCTGAGGGATGGCATAGGGGAAAGCTGTACTCACATAGGAGGTGGCAGAGCCCCAAACGCAGACTGGACTCAGTGATGGCACAGTCAGGAGGACGAGGACAGCCAGGGCTGGAACACTCATTATTTAAGGGATTAGAAGAGAAGGAGAGATGCGGCACTGAGGCTCACTTTCAAATAGACTCCTGCGAGGAATAGAATATTCAAAAGCATAGAGCAGCAAAACAGACACAATTCAGCAGCACTGGTGAGTAAGGAGAAAACAATCTTTCAACTTTTTCAACTTTATTACACATTAATGCACACACATTTTGCTGGGTTTATGTTGTCCAAGCACAAATGCACACACACACACACACACACACACACACACACACACACACACACACACAGAAAGACACAAACACACACACAGACAGACCACAGAGGTCATACAAGTCAGTCTGAGAGGGCATCCTCTGGTTGTATATCTGCCAAATTTTTATTTAAGGTGCAGACCAAAGATATAGTCTGTGACATTGTGACATTTCTGCACCTGCAATAGTGACATTTTGCTCTCGCTCTCTCTCTCTCTCTCTCTCTCTCTCTCTCTCTCTCTCTCTCTCTCTTTAAATATATATACAGTATATATAGGCTTATATATATTTTGTGTGTGTGTCTGTGTGCGCACAAACAGGTTGGTCTTGGTTGTGGCTTTGACTCTATTTACCTGATCTAATGATAAATGAGAGATGATTAAATACCTCCAGTGCTTGGGGACCCAGCATGGCTGGAACGCACTGCAGTCATTATCGCATTTCTGCTCCAAACAGCCCACAATTAGCCATTGTCCACCGGCCATCTCCAACACCTGTGCAAGCTGCTCTCCTCTCCCAACAACAAATATATGATATAAGCCATATCCTATATGCTTTAGAATAAAGTGTCCAAAAGCCTGTAGAAATGTAAACAGTGTTTAATAGCACTGGCATAAAAAGGTAGATAAAGAAATAAGCTGATATTTCATGCTTGAAGCTATGTGTAACATTATCCTAAAAGAACAAATGAGGCAATTAATTGTGCAAGAAGGAAATGGAGTCCCAATCCAAGGTTAAAAACAAACACACACACACACAACACAGCCATCTTACTCTATTAGCCTTCTTGCTGAAGCAAACATGCAATTTGAGGGAGAGCATTTAAGTTTCACAGCTTACTTGAGCCACAGTGGGAAGTTGTCTCTGTCTGCAAAGTCTTTTATGTTTAATTGGTCTCCTTTGAGTCTCCATTAAAGTGGCGATGGAGAGAGGAGTGGGCATGAGGGAGGAGAGCGCTGGCATGAGCACAGGGGATGCTGCTTTATGACCGGGCATCTGGTGCACATTGTTACTCTCCACTGATCTCCAATCAGCCACCGCCCTCATCTCCTTGCCCGTCTGGCCGCATGGACACACAATGGGGAAACTGCGTCTCTTCGACATGCTGCTTGTCGGCGACACACACACACACACACACACACACACACACACACACACACTGGCACTGTCTGGGTAGCGACAACACTTGGATCTCCACATCAAGCCTTGGAAAATGAGCTTGAAAGGACAAGCCATAAGCCAGGGCACTTTTAATAGGCACCGTCTGTTTTGACTGTGACGATAGCTTGGGGCAAAGGAACCAGTATCACCAGTATGCAAATGTTTTCGAACAGCACTGCATGCTCTATAAATCAACAGCACCTCCCCGTGCTCTCCAGTAATGCTCCCTACTGTATTTAGAAGCCAGCAGCCCATTTCACATCACTCATCATTTATATATGCAGATAAAAAGTTGAGTGTGTGAAATTCTATACGGCCTTCTCTGATGATGATGCTTTGATGACACCCGGAGTTCTACTGCAACCCTCTCGTCCCCCTGGGGATTTGGCTGACGGTCTAGAGAGCTTCGCCTCGGTTATTGATTTTAGTCACTACTGCCATCTAGTGTTGGGAGCGGCCTGCAGAAAGGGTCGTGTTACTGCAACATTCCTCATGAGCGGAGGAGCGGCCCTCCTCTCTCCAGCGGCGGGTTTATGAGCCGAGGATGGCACTCACTAATGAAGCCCGGCGTCGTCTGCAGACCTGCACTGCCTGTGATTGTGTGTGTGTGTGTGTGTGTGTGTGTGTGTGTGTGTGTGTGTGTGTGTGTGTGTGTGGCAGTGGAGAGAAGGTCACTAATTAGGGTTCACTCTAAACAGAAAAGCAGTGACAGTGAAACAGAAACAAATTCCCCTCTGTTGGAGTCGCCGGAGACACTGCAATGAAATCTGGGCATGTGTGAATGAGGAGGAGAGTAGTGAGAGTGTGTGTGTAACAGATCAGTGTGTGTTTGTGTGTGTGTGTGTGTGTGTGTGCATGCGCACACAAGACAGAGAGGGCTACTGTGTTTTTATGTGTGTGAGTGTGTGTATTTGTGTTGATTAGTGTGGTTATGTACAACTACATGGTGTGTGTGTGTGTGTGTGTTGCGTGAAGGTGGAGAGGGCTGTTCTGAAGCCTTCTCTTCCCCACCTCCTCGGGGCTCATCAGTAATGGGGGGCATCAGATGGCTGGGAGGGGAATGGCGGGAGGGAGGGAGGGAGGGAGGGGTGTGTGAGGCCTGATAAATGCCCCCTGTCGTAAAGCATGAGGAGGAGCTGTCACTCAGTGCAGGAAGTGGAAGCCGAGAGGTTAGGCGCGCTGAAATGTCATTTGCGGCGGGTGGCCACATCCACTACGTCTCCATATGTTTAAAGCACAGCCATTTGAAAAATGGGAACTATTATGGGCCTGACCCCGGCTGCTCTCGGCATTAACACACCCTTCTGAAAGTGGTGATCCTAAACCACACTCTCTCCCTGGGCTCAGGAACTCCACACACAGTCCACACACACCCCCACCACCGCCCACCATCTGACCCCCTTACACCCCCCATGCCCACCCTCTCCGCCACCACCCTCCCCTCTAGCCACCTTGCTCACTAGGAGCCCAATTCCATTAATGATGACGGGGGGTTCAGCGCAAATGGACCACAGCACGGCCTCTGGCTGCCATAGGGCTGGCCCTGTGTGCGCTCCCTAGGCCACATATGGACACTCTGCAGGGGGGGGAGGTGATGCTATGAGTGCTGCTGGTCAGGAGACTTTGGTGGAGTCACTGGAGCAATGGAGACTCCAGAGTGGAGATGGGTTTCACTCCTGAGGCCTTCCTTGGCTTTGGCTAATCTGTGCTGATGAGCATGTGACAGCATTGACAGGAGAGCTCTAAGGGTGCACCAGGCAATGGAGCCTTGTGATCGGCATTGATTCTATTTGCTCGCTGAGGTAAATGTTGTAATTGCAACCATTTTTTATCATCATCCGTGATGGAACATTCATTTTAATCATTCCAATAAACAAATGTCTGTACTTTGTTGGATATGTGACAATGATCTATCGACATTATCTGCAAATGTCTTTGTCAACGTTTCCAGCTGCCTATTAGCCTGTTGTTTATCGACACGTTGCAGTATGAAAAATGACACGACAGTGCAGAGGTATGAATATTCCAATTTCAGTGGGCTCATTAGATTGCTCTCCCTTTGGGGAACGCTCTGTTTGTTTCATTCCACATTATTTGCATGATGAATTATACAATTTTATATTCAGTGATACGAAAAAATGCAGTTTGGAGATTCTGACAATGAGGCCTTTGGGGCGCGGCTGAGGCAGTCAGCTTTATTTACTGGTAACATCAAAGGGCACGCTTCTTTGCCCCAATTTACCCTCCATTTCACAGTCACTCAGTCTCTCCCAACAACTGTAGCAATCTTTCCATTTTTCCCCAACAAGGCCACGTTGTTTCCCCTCCACATCCACACAATCCAGTGTTTTTCGTGTTCGGGCCACAGCAAGAGCCGATGCCCATGTGATCTTCACGGTCACCAGTGATTGCGTTAGCTCACGTTAACCCCAGGATCCCATGCAGATTCTTTAATAGGGTTACAGGAGCCCAACCCCCGCAACAAGCACAATGCATCCAGTGTGAAGCTTTGAGTGAACTTCAAGGCAGCCTTTCTCCCCCGTCTGCTAGCAGCGAGCGCTTGCTTGTCTAACACGGCTGGCACAGCACACAGAGAGGTGGAGGACACATGAAAGGGAGCGGGCTGTCAGGATGGGTAAGTGGTTGATATGTGTGTCATAGAGCTTCTTAACAGAGCTCAGATGTCTCCGCTGCCTGACAGGCTGCTCTCTCTCTCGTCCCTCCCCGTCCCATCTTCAACTCAGCGGGATGAGTCTGCCATGACATTTCATTGTGCTCCAGCCTCGCGGCGGCAGAGGCAGAGGCTCCTCGTGATCTCACACAGGAAGACCCAGATTTTTCCACCCTTGCTTTTTTGGCTTCAAGACATCCTTGAAGACAGGCATTCAAAGATACAGTACATACACTAAGACGCTTCAAAAACACAGGACTTCACTGTACTGTACATGTCTACTAAAGAGAGTGAGGATAAACACACGCAGTCATACATACATACACACCAGTGAACCACAAACACATCCTTTTGCCGGAGATGCATTGGAAAATAGAAACACACACAAATTGAATGGAAGTGGAGGCTCTTCCCTCCTAAGAGCTCGGCAAGACAATTTCAATGACAGCTTGTATGTCAGGAGGTGAGCTGGAGAGAGAGGGGGGATATTCCTGAAGAGTGGCCCTGCCTCTGATGTACTCTAAGCATGTCTGACGCCCCGCTGTCAGCCTCGCTCTCTATTACCCCCGGATCGAAAGCGCCAGAGGAGCATGAAAACAAGACAATGATCTGCATGCTGCAGAGGTGAGTGGAGGTAAATGGCAATAACCTTCCCCCACAGGTAGTTTCTACACAGCACGAGAAGCAGACTGCAAAACTTCTCGTTAGCCCCTGGAAAGCCCTACTGAGGGAAGCCGTATTGCACTATATGAAGCTTCAGCTGAATACACACGCTATTCTCTCACAATGAGTTAACGCGCGTGTCTACGCTAAAGAAGTCGGAAGAAAGTTAAAGTGGAAGGTATTGGATCGCTTAGTGTCTTGACAGAGCTAATCTTGCTCTGTGGGGCGTCTTTCGGTGAGAACCCACACACCAAAAAAACAATTAAGAGCCCAACAAATCCACATGCTTAAAGACGATCAAATGAAAAATGGAATTTTCAGCTCCGCTGCATCTCTTCCTCCTTGTTTGGATACAAGGGGAGCTTTGAATCTCTTAACCTTTTCTGTGTGTGGCAGTATCATCCCATGGACAAGATTAGGCGCTGACACATTTGTCAAGGGATGACAAATTAGCCGTCCTTACAGATGCCTGATTGCCTGACCTTTATTCCACAAGAGGTAAGAGGGCCTGACAGCACTAAACGGTGCCAGTTTGAAATAAAACCAAGTCAGGGAAATGCACAATTCGCAATGTCTATAATAATTTCATGCTATTCGCCGGCTCTGAACTGGGGCGCTTGAAAAAGGTTATTTAGATTACCTGTTGTCTGCCATGGTAATTGAAAATGCTGCTCTCACCAGTAAGATATAAAAGGAGATGGAGCACATTCCATTTGAAGCACAAAGTGCAATACGCATTAAACATTATAACCCATGAAAATAAATGGCTCATTTAGATGTTGTGGATGGAGATCATTACCAGTGAGGACTTGATTCTCAGGGTGCACAGCCATGCGGCTCCTCACTCCGCCAAACTAATTTTATCACGCCTCTCTTTTTTTATTTAGCTTCCCGTCCTAAAAATGTACTCTGCCACGAGCATATTGCTGGAGACACACATCAGGATGCAAGTGCTCTTCACAAAGAAATGAAGAATGACAAGGTCACACTTACAGTGTGTAGGAAAACAAACACAAACCCATTCCACAGTCATCGCTTTATGATTCACCTCAGACAAAAAAAAAAAACATAATCATCTGCATACATGCAAACACATTCCAGGCACGCACATGCTAATGAAGTAGCCTTGAACAGAATACACACGCCACTCTCTATCTAGATCATTGGGAAGTCATCCTAGGAGGATTTTCAGACAGCTAACAGGATGAGTGGCCCCTCCCCAACCTGTTTTATTTTCTTTGATGATTGACATGTAGGCTGTCAAGGCAGTCTCCTATAAAATGTGCAGCCATGGAAGCGGACGCTGTCACCTGTGTAAATCCACTCAATGTGCTCTGTGACTGGCAGGGGTCATGTGGTGCACTACAGGTTAAGATGAGACACAAAGACAGACTCTTGAAACAGCTGTGATTACTGTGGCATGCATTTTTGAGGGGCCATGGCACAAAGTCTCTCTTTATTGGGCAACAAAAGAGAGTCGGTTAGATCATCTCCTCAAGTTCATTAGTTCATCTTCTAAAAGGAGACTTTGCAAGTTTTGGAAATGCTTCTTCTCTCTGCTTGCCTCTCAGCACGGAGAGGGACATGTCTGGCCAGATAAGGAAACACGAGGAAAGTAAATCACTTTTAATTAGAATAAATCCCAGATTAGATCTCGCCTTTTGCATTCCATCATTTGCATAGCACCTCTCAATACCTGGCACCTCATTAGTGCGCTCGGCGTAATGAGGGCTGTGCTTCTCTCCTGGTAATTAACGGTGTCCGACCCATCCCGCACATCTCCCAGACCCACAGGGGAACTGCAGAGCATAGCGGCGTGGGTGGGCTGCCTGGCTGGCAGGCAGGCAGGCAGGCAGGCAAGCAGCAGGGCTGCCAGTTCTGTGGGAGAGGCAAAGAGGTGCCAGTGTTGATGATGTAGACATGGAGAGAGCAGGGTGCTGGGGGAGGATGTGACGCATGGTGTCGGCTGGTCCGGCGCGGCCCGGGGCTGGGCTGGGCTGGGCTGAGCTCCCTCTCCAGGGTGAGGGATGGGTCCAAATCCCCTGTATTCATGGGTGACACTCCATCTGTCTCACCCAAGGCCTGCAAGGGGATCAATGGCTGCTGAGGTGGCCAAATGAGCTATCTGCATCCGCATTAGTATTCCTGGGCGCCACTGGGCAGCTGTATTGGCCTCTCGCTGCTCCCTCCGCACAGGTGCCACATCGATAGATTGATAAGACAAGGGAGACATGGCCCAGAGTGGCCGTGGGTGGACAGTGATTTAACCTGCCTCAACTGACACCAACAAAAAAGAAGAGACATGCTGTTACTACACGATTACGTGAGTTTCTGCGAGTGACAATAGAACGTCTTGGATAAATAAATCATAAAGCATTCAAAGCGCCATTGCCAACTTCTTTTTGCTTGTAAGAATCCATATCTTGAGTTAATAATTCAGTGTTACTTTGCAAAGATAAAAAGGATCCACTGTTTTAGCTAGGGCTATGCTTAAGAAACTTAATATTTTATATTTCAGCACAATAGGTTGGTGTGAAACAATACTATTGCTCTAACTCTCAAAAAGCCAGTGGTCTGATTTTATAATGCCCTGGACCTTGGCTATATTAAAGCAGAAGAGAAACTCCACATTTTTACAAAGGCCACTGAGTCTCTTGCCTTGGAAGAAGAAAGTGCAGAACAATAGACACCCAGTGCGGGTTACACTCATCAGCTGCTATGGGAGAGACGCTTGTTTCAGGAGGTATAAAAGCATCCGTGAATTGAAATATATTCAAGAGCAGTCAATATCATGTATTATTTTCAACTCTGTGCATTTAATAGGCCTATCATAATGTTGCTTTGGCAATCTGTTTTTGTGTACAGTACACTGAAATATTAATAACTCACTGTATTTTGTTATTGCTAAACAAGATGCATAAAAGCATTTCATAGCATACAGCAACAATAAAATGCAAGAGTAATATAAAGGGTTTCTCTTCAAGAGGGTTATGATGACCTTACAAATATTTAGAATCCTTAAAAAAAGACCTATTTCATAATGCCAACGGTGGTGGAGGAGGTGATGACAGTCTAATGAATGACCTTGATTCTCAGCCAGCCATGAGAGCGGACCGCTCCTTGCTACAGGAGATGACTTTCATGTATGAAGTGTTAGATATGTGAGGATCCCGCCCGCTGATTTTATAATGATGAGGACTAAAGGTTAATAAAGGTTTTTTGGGGAAAATTCTTGACACACATTAAAGCACTGTAGAGAATGGGAGTTAGTGGGGAATCTTTGGGAATTAATTTTCACGCCATTGTCAATATTTCTGATGTATGGCACGTGGTGCTCTGCTGTAGTATGCCATTAAGCTTTCATGAAAGTAAAAGTTAATTAGATATGATGACTAAACTCCAGGGATTGTAATTAGCCGAACTGCGTGACTGCTCTCCAGTAATTAAATGTCATTTTTCCTCAGTTCATTGGGCCTGAAAAAGCACAGTGGAAAATGTCAAATGCAACAAATTCACCTGTGCCCTCTGGGCAGGCTTTGGCCGAGACGGAGAGAGAGGGAGAGCTAGATGACAAAGTAGGTTAACTTCTTTTAAATTTGTCAACAATATAAAATCCTTAAGAAGGCACATTTTATTGCACTTTTACTTGATGACAGTGTTGGGCCATCCTGCTGATTTGAGACTGGTGGTGAGGCAGGAGCCATGTGTTGAAGACGGCGGTTGCAGACGATTGGGGGGTGGGGTGGGGGGTGGATGAGTGTCATTCCGTGTCTGTTTCACATCACGTGCCCACGACCTGAGGTAGTGAGGTCGGGGGCACTGTGCCATCTGAACAGACAGCAGGGTATGCGTGCGCTGTCATACACACACACACACACATCCACACCTGCGTCAGCCCCGCACATCAGCTGTCACGGAGGGTCACCACACATTTGACAGACAGAGGACAAGGGAGGGAGAGGCTGTAATTTGTATCACCCTCACTGTGTCACTGTGACTGCAAAGCAGTGTTAACATCCCCACTGTTAAAGTGTTGTGTTGGGTATTCATGAGGGGGAACAAGAGAAGGAGACAGATTTGACCATTGGGACAGGACGTGTCTGAAAAGACAACACGTTTCAAATTTGCCTTTAAAGTCACAACCCTCCCACTGTGTGTGTGTGTGTGTGTGTGTTTATGTGTGTACACTGTTCTTGTGTGACTGAAACTGCTACACACACTACATTCAGATTCACAATTTTCATCTCTGATTCTTTTCCTAGTTTTATTGCTTTCCTGTATACACAAAAAGTGTCTTTTCCCTGAATTGGGTTTAATTATGTCTCTCTTTGTGGTCAGAAATTGATCTTCTGAATGTAATACATCTTTAATATATCGCTGAAATGACTTTGTCTACCTGCTGTGTGTCAAATTGAAAACCTACAGGTAAACTCGGTCATGTTGAGTGAATCCTTAATGGCAAATGTGGGCTACATTTAGTTGATACTGCAGACCCCAGAATGTGTGTCTGTTTTTATATATTTATTCTGACACGGACATTGGTAGTTTTAGCTGACTTCTTCCAATCTTGAAATCTATTTGTTCCGCCATGCCATTTAATAGCCTATCAACCCTAATATGCCCTTTTACCAAAGGAATTTAAGGACTATTGCCTGAAGCTACTAAGGTATCTAGTTCTAATTCCACCTGAGCTTTTAATTACCTAATTAATTTGGTCTGACAGGGTAGGTTAAACTCCTTCTACTTCTACTGATACTCAGGCACCTGAGAGAGATCCCAAAACCTTTTTCAGCAGCAATTTCTCAGGTAAAGCCCTGTTCGCCCGAAGGAAGTAAGAACTCCGTTATGTGCGCACAGGAGAATTTTTTATGTTTGTTTTTGTTTTTGTTTCTCACCCACCCAAATGATGGCACAATGGATGGACAAGTGTGGTGATAACATCTGCACCATGGAGCAACGGTGAATGAAGTAAAGATCCATGGCTGAGATAGTATAGGGAATGAGGCGGCTTAAGAGCTGGGCTGTACGGGCTCAAATGTGGCCCATATGATGGGCGAGTGTGAATGGGATTAGACGTCTATGAGAGGTGTGAAGCAGGGCTGCGGTGGGCACGGAGGGGTGAAATGACTTTTCAGGCTGGATAAGGGTGTTGATGCTGCAGGCCCATCGTGACGGAGCACAAGAGAAGATTGATCGCTGGCACGTCTTCACTCGGCGATTTCCCATCTCTCCAGAGCCTTTCGCCAAAGCCGGCGAGGCCGAGATAAATCGACAGATGGTAGAGGAGAAAGCTTAAAAAAATAACAAAGTTGTTGAAAGAGAACGAAGTGAGCGAGGGAGGACGGCAGAGAATGGGGAGAAAAAGAGGCAGAAGTCTATTGGGTGCCAGGCAAATCAAAAGAAATTGTCTGCCTCAGCAAAATGCGAGCACGGATTAAATAACGACAGGTCTGATTGTGAACTGTAGCTAGTCCACAGCCATTGAGATCCCACATTTACATGGGAGGCAGGGTCGCATTTATAAAAGACGATGGATAGCAAACTTAACTGGATAGAAAATTCCAGTAGAACAGCACTGTTCATCTTGTCCCTTCAGAGAGTGGAGTCAATAGGTACATACTCCTGAGACAAATTAAAGTGCATTCTGTATGTGAATATTGATCACAATCACCATATACAGGGGAATGGAACTGTTGCACTATTGTATATTGGCCAGATGAAAAGACCATCGGATTTCTGTCTGCTCCCACTGTATCGCATTAGTGCGACGTGCACACCTAATTGTTGAAGGTCCGATGTGATTGGTTGTTTATTAGGTTGAACTAATAGGAACACAGATGCGACAGTGTGGACGAGAAAGGCTAGTTCAAAGGCATCCAACTGACCCACTTCAAGTTTACAGCAAGTTCCCTCAGCTTAGGTAATTACTGATAATTTTTGCACTTTACAATCTCACTCAAAGAAAATACACTGAATTCTTGGGTTAAGTTAACCAACAACACATTTATGTTAGGCTATATGCTGTTCTGCCACTGCCAGTGTTGTTCAAATTCAGTTTTTTTATTCTATTTTTATTGTATTTGTAATTTTTGATGGTTGGCTCCCGGGACACTAAAACACCAGGGCATGCTGTGCAGTACAGAAGATCCATTGTAGCTTTTGATCCTGTATGAATGCTCTCCCCCTGCACAGGTTGGTTGGACACAGTTTTCACGAAATAGGTCAAGATCTGTAGTCTCAAAACCTTTGTGATACATGGGTCTCAAGCAGCCGCATCACACAAACCACTTGTGCTGTAGCACTACCTACTGGGATCTAGAAAACCTCAAAGTCTTTTTTCTGAGCTCATTTCTGTCATAAATACAATAAGATGTTTATATCACAGCACTTACATTATTTAAAATGAAATGTTTCTCATTGTCTGAGCTTGGTATGGTTGTATCCAGCATGCATGAAGTGTAACAAAAGGTGCATTGTGTGGTAATTTGTGAAGTAGTGTGTACATTATAATGGATGTCATAAAGGCTTATAGCTTGTTTATAAAGCATTATAGGATTTGAGGTTCAATCCCGATCTTGAAATTAATAAAGGGTATAAATCTACTTTGTGAGTTAGCATATATTCTTATCAAACATTTATCCCCCCTCCTACGTTATCGCACAGGAGGCAGGATTATAGACCTGAAGTGCTCTTGTACAAGGCCATTCACTTCTGCTGTCTGACAAGTCTAACATTTTCAGGACCCAGTGTTTTCAGCTGAGACTCATTTAAATACATCATTGTTCCTGTCCAATGATCACCACCTTATTTCAGATTAAAATGAGCGCAGCAATTAAATGTAAATCATAGCTCTCTCTGAGAGCAGTTAATAGTTCGCCTTTTCTCTATGTGTCATCACTGAAATGCTCCATACATTGTGAGTCATTTTGCAAATGTATGTTGAGGTACAGGAGGGCTAAACATCATTTTATTTTCTCTTGAGCAAACACATAGTGGTCTCTCTCTCTCTCTCTCTCTCTCTCTCTCTCTCTCTCTCTCTCGGCCAGCCGCAGGCAGCCCTCCACCACCTCTGTCCCTACTGTGTGTTTTCTCTGCCGGCCGGCTTTGCTTGCTGTAAAGAGCCTTGAGACTATGACCACTTGTAATGGGGTTATAAAACATGGATAGAATAGAAAATTGAATTGAATATTTCAGATTTAATGTTGCCTGCTTTAAACCCATTTTGCATTTCAACTTGAACATGGGCAAACACTGCACATTATAGACATTTTTTATCATTGTAAAAAATAAATAAAACCCCACATAAACATGACTTTGTTCTTGTTCATTTATGAATAAAAATAAATGATTTGTCCAGCCCCATTCAGTTCAGTGTATTGCAGCCCCTATACAAAAACAAACAGGAGCGGTATGTGGAGAAGCAAGTACAGTATGTCTGTTTGTTGGATTGTTATGTTGGAGTACAGCTGCACGACAGAAGTCATACTGTATTCTCAATAACACAACAATGCCCTTGTTAGATAACCAAACCAAACCAAAATACTGAGGTAAGAGTACTTATTCATTTTGAGAGAAAATTCTGTTTTGGTTGTTCTTGATCATGAGATGGAGCTATTCTCCCAATGCTGAGCAAATCAGGTAGAATGCGCTGACAAAGTATAGATAACCATTAACTGTGTATAAACTGTGTCTTTATGTTTACAATAATGGTCATTCAATTTGCAAAACCAACTTTAGGACATCAACTGACTTTATAATCTTGACTAAAAAGAAAATGTGTTACCAAAAGGAAGAAAAAAAAATCAACACAAACTCATACAAAATCTGAACAAAAACGTTGAGGCTGTGCAACAGCAGTTATGGCCGAGCACAGAAGTGTATTAGAGCCACGGCCCCTGTCTGAGCCGGGTCTGTGATTAAAAAAAGCAGTGAAATTCAGAGGCATTTCACCAAATGGAGCTGTCGGAGGGAGAGAGGGATGTCACAGCAATGTCCTGTCTGATAAGTGAGTTTTCTTTTCCCCACCCCCCCACCCCCTGTAATAAGAGTTGACACCTATTTGTGACATATGACTGTATCACAGATTGCTTTAGGCAAGATAGTATCTTCCCTCCATCCAGGCTGAGCCTGCTGGGGCTGAGGCAGGAGCTGGTGGGGAGAGGGGGGTAAGGGAGGGGGGATAAGGCTCAGATGTGTATGCTCTCATGGATACTGGTCCTACTGCACAAGGAATAAGCAGTGGTGTGGTGTGTCGCACATAACACAGAGAGAGAGAGAGAGAGAGAGAGAGAGAGAGAGAGAGAGAGAGAGAGAGAGAGAGAGAGAGAGAGAGAGAAAAGACAAAAGGCTTATACTGAACATGTAGGCGACAGGACAATCATCCTCTATCTATTATATCACTAACGATTATGGTCAACATTTGCTGGAAGAGCATTCATCGCTATAGATTAGTTAGATTCATACTATGAGAATGCCTTATTTTATCACTTTTTTAAAACACTTTAATCAGTGTCAGATGTCTGTTGAAATGAACGTGGCCATCTGGTCAAATTCACTTCTGATTGGCTGGACATTCTTTGATGGACTCATTAAAGCTGTTGATATCAAACTACTTTAAATGTTATGACACTTAAGGAGCCGCTCAGTGCGGTAATGTAGCCGGAGCTAAAGGCCCTCATTTAGGAATACCTTCACTGAAATAGCAGAACTTTCCTATAATGAGTCCCACTCTTTTTAAATTATTGAACTTAACAGTTAGTCTTCTTTGCATGGGGAAGTAAATGTATTTCCCCCCTTCATTTCAAATCCATCTCCTGCACATCAGTTCTATATCACAGGGAATATTCCTTTAATCAGATTTATGATTTATCACATTTAAATTCATTCTACTGCCGAGATGGAGCCCAGGCATTGTGGGGCAGAATATTCAGCTGAATAGCGCAGACTTGGTGTCATTTATAATCTATGGAGAGAAAGACACCTGGGGAGAATGACCTCCATTTAAATGAATAAAGATGCTGCAAAGATGGTGCCTTTATATAACCACTATTGTCTCAGCCTTAATGATCATTAATTATTAACACAGGACTTTATGTGGAGGACTGATCTGGTAACTCAGAAATGGCTTCCAATTCAGCACACCTGTTTTTCTTATTTCTAATTTTTTTTTCTTACTAGGCTATTATTCAATTCTTATTATTTGAAAAGTGTCACATTTAAGTCAAATTGCATTTATCAATGTTATCTTTAGAAAATTATAAATAAAATATACAATATATTTTTTGCCATCATTGTGTTTTCAACTAGAGTCTATGCAAAATTGCTTGGTAACACAGCCAAGGCCCTACTGCATACTGTTGTTGTGCTGTTGTAGTACATAACAACAGAACAGTTTACACAGCTCAAAATTGGCTTTATCTAAACAGTTGCCTTTTGTGTGAAGTAAAGGCCTAAAAAAGCTATTCCAGAGAGGAGTGTGAGCGACACAAACCAATCGGAGAGGCGTACCGGAGAGCATACTGTTGGGATGCGCTGATGACATGCTAGCTAGTGTCCTGGGCACATGTAGTGTGGAGGTGTGAAATGAGCCTTGGGTCTCTAACCCAGCAGGCTCGGGATGAGAAGCAGAGCTGCCTGAGAGGTCATAAACACCAACTGTGCCCATGTCTGTTACGAAGGGCACGACAACCATCCACTGCTGTTTAACCAGCAAGCCCCATGGGCTCCCACAACACATCACGCTGCTGAACTGTATATGCATGCCACTAACAAGGACAAGGTCATCTGTATTATTGCCACAATGCAAGCAGAAGAGAAAGTAGAGCTGCTGCAGCTGGTTTGTTTAGAGTCATGCTATAGTTTTAAATATGCATGTGTAATGTAATCATAATGACTAATGTGTATGCTGCCCAGATCCCTTTGGCATTGCCATATTGCACATCCATATATCCACACATATGGGCCATATGCGTAGGCTTGCACAATCACATAAATTTAATTTAGGCCTGTACATACACACCACAGCACCAAAAAAGGCTTTCACCACATACAGAGTTTTTCTCTGTCCATCAGTGTTTGGATCTGTCGAGCACATTGTTCTCAGAGCTCTGTCTCCGAGACAATATTTCTGTAACCGTGTCTGTGTGGCACCTCTCTGTAGCCCTGCTGCTCACCTGTCTGAAATCCGGGGATCCTGGAGATTTGGAGCTGGGGGTAGAGGTTAATCTGAGGGGGATACAGTTCATCAGACTCGGAGGGAAGAGCACAGCGGTCTGCCAGCTCGGGGAAATCCAGCATCAGTATGGAGCCTCAGTCCTGCCTGCTCCCAGCGGCAGAAATTCTATTAGAGTCCTAAGATGGAGGCGAGAGAGAGAGAGGGAGGACCAAACAGAGCAGAGACACAGCGCTGAGCTGAGACACAGAGCAGGGCTGAGCAGAGCTGAGCTGAGTGGAGATGGAGATGGAGAGCCGAGGCTGGGAAGGGCAAGCAAATGAAGAAGCTCCTCTGTGCAATAACAGTGGAAGAAAGAACACACCAAAGGGAGTCTTCATGGCACTGACAGAAGGCACCAAAGGGACTCTTCATGGGGGAAAGGCAGATGAGTTTGCTTAAGTAAGTAAAAGTAGTATTGGGACAGTGATGGGTAAGTAGGTGGATGTGATGCATCCGAAATCAAGAGAATAACACCTGAAATTGAACTACAGCATATTCAATGTTTAGCCTGAAAAACCAGACTTTAACATATAATGTATAGTCTGGTGACGAAGAACAGACCGTGGCTCAGTTGAGCAGAATCTTCCAAACCATGAGCCATGGAAAGGCCCTAATGATCATTTGTAATTTTGCTATTTCAGTAAATTTACACAGCAAGTGATGCCCTTGATACTTTTTGTTATGCCATTCTCAGCCACTCTTTTCCCAGTATGCAAGCATTAGCAGGTATACTCAGATATGGTTGCGCAGAAAGCAGCCCTGTTGACAAGAAAAGCAAAGAGAATGTAGTGAGATGATCAGCCTAATCCATATGCGACAGACGCCCCCCCTCTCCACACCTGTGTGAGACCTGGCATAAAGACCAACGGATTACAGGAAGAAATGGTTTCCATCAAAACCTGATTACAGCCATTCTTCTCAAACGCGGCAGCAATGAGACCGAAATTGAAAGAATAATTATGTATAAGCAAAGCAAAATCCTCAGTGCTTGCACTAGAGTATCAGCATTTAATCTCAAACCAGAAACATTCAAATGGCAGTGGCATTACTTTTTCTCATTAAATACACAATTGTTTTTCAGTCCTAAATCTTAGAATACAGATTTCTTTCCTGGTGAGAGCTACAATGAGAGCCTGACAAAATCCTAATTTGTTCAATCACTAATCCAGCATGACCATTACCCTTAGGGACTACAGGTAGGCCTACGCGATACATACACAGCCTTTCTGATAGGCTACTGTTCTTTTCCCTTAGTCCTCTCTCTAAAAGATTGCTGGATCGTCCTGGTGTCCATTCTTGCCATGTCCTCTTAAAATCATTTAAACATTGACATGTTTGAGATCCCTAAATTGAGACCATGAGATTACCATATTCAGAGCCAATGTAAGACTATTACAGACACAGGTGTTCTTCTTTTACTGAAAGTTTTAGAAAACTAGAAAAAAGAAATATCTATTTCTTGGGAGAGATATGTATCTGCACATACCCTAAAGGACAATGTGTTCTTCGACCAAGCATAAAAGGACGCCACAGGTAATCTATACTGCATTCATTATCTGACCTTAAGGGAAGTGGCGGCCATCAAAATGCATCCAAACCCCAAGCAAGAAGAACATAAAGGCCAAGCATGAGGATGGCGAGTATTTAAGACTGTGAGGCACAAGCCCATCACTCCGAGTGGACTCTCTCTCTCTCTCTCTCTCTCTCTCTCTCTCTCTCTCTCTCTCTCTCTCTCTCTCTCTCTCTCTCTCTCTCTCTCTCAGTGGTCTCCAGTTGCTGGATGAATGCTAAACATGCTGTGGAAGATCAAAGTTTGTGTTCCCTTATGAATAAAAGAGTATGACCCATCTGTGCAGGCTTAATAAGAGAGGTTCGACATCCTAAAGAAGGCAGCGAGAGAGAGCCAGGCCTGTCCCCTGGGGGAGGCTCCCGGCCCACTATTTCAACTGGCAACCAGCACAAGATAGAATGGCTTTTGAAAGTACATGAAAAGAGCTTCCTGATTTAATAAGGTCATGATAATAAAAAATGGAAGTAAAATAGGGGATATTCTCTGGGTGATATGACAACTGCAAACGACTGACTGTTCTAAAAATAAAACATTTACAATAACAGTAAAGATTTTCTTTACTCCATATTTTGTTGTTTTGAAATATGCATTGGATACTGTGAAGAACATTATCTGAAGCAATTATAGTTCTAGCAACGGCCTCAATGATTTCACAATTGATTACATGGGAAAGGATGTTGTTTACCAGTGTATTGATAATTAGAGGAATAAAATTTCTTCTTTTTCACATCATACAGTTCAGGTACTTAATTCCATTTATTTCTATTGATTGTATGGTTGTTTCAAGAGTGAAGAGGCGTAGACTTAATGGTGGATATTGATTAGATGAAAATGACCTTGTGTACACAAGGACTCCATTCCGGAAAAGCCTTGTAATGTAATGGCGGTGCAGAACACAAGTGGGTCTCCTAAGGATAGATATGCTAATGGTCAATCAGCAAAACCCTATTCACTGAGTCTGTGCTCTGGACACCTAAGAGCAGAGCAGGCTTGGACAGATGGACCAAAGAGCTTAATGAAATCGCCAAAGACCCAGGACTGCGCCGCTCTCCTCAGCACGACTCAATTAATCTTTCCCCTCATATTCACACTCTCCAGGGGGGCTCATGAAGTCACACTGCGACACCATGTCAACCCAGGTTGAGGGCAAAGGCATGGGCTCCATATTACAAGAGAAATAAATGATGAACACCTTGTGACCTTTCACCCTCACAGTGGCACAATGCCCTGAGGGTTTCCATGGGAACTTCAAAAGGCGCTACATGGTGTGGACAGCATTAGATTTCAGCACACAGAATTGTGCGGCCAGTTGACTCTAACCGTATAACAATGATACAACCTGACAAGTGACCTCAGTAAACAAATTAGAGTGTTACAACACTGTTGAGGTAATTGTCAACAATATAACAATCATCAGTACAGTGGTTTGAGGTCTGGATATGTTGGGTTGGTATAAATTGTTGTTTTGATGTTTTCTTTAAAGGAAACAAGTTGAACCAAATTCACTTTTTTTTTACGTGACTTTGCATCTCCATTTTAGTCCCTGATGCTTCTGCAGTGCAAAACCCCCATCCATCCAGTTTCTGTGAATCAGTTAGACTACATGGTAAACACATGCTACAGTGTGCCATTTGGATGTATACCTTATACATACATCACATAAGAAAAGCCCACCGAAGCCAACCCCCATCTGACTGGTCGAGCACCCACCTATCGACCAGGAGATTGTGAGTTTGACAGTCCAAAGACCATCGTTAAAATGGTACCTACATGTATATGGCGTTCGTATAACTAGATTGGGTAAAGTCAATGCATGGGACTACCAGAGTACTGGCCCCAACTGCACTCATAATGCCCTGCACAATCATGTGACCTAGGGTTACAGAAACAGCTCCAGTTGGAGTGGGAGGAATTCAACTCTAACTTGATACCTGCCCTGCCGAGCTTTTCAGACAATGCCACATGGGTTTGCAAATTGACTGAGAAATGTCACATTAGACGAAATAAATCACAGTCATTTCATTGTCTCAGTAATAACACAGCCAAAACAGTAAATTAACTGTTTGACTATGAATTAACCAGATGTGATCCGCTGGTAAGACAGATATCTCAGTCAGAGCCAATTCTAAGTCTTGTGACAGCACACAGACAGGCTTTGGGAAACGGGGGATTGAGGTGCAGGATTACCCCTCTCCAAATCAACCTATTCCATGTCACTACCCATGACTGTCACTCAAGCCTAGCCCAGGAGACTGAAAAAGCACACAAGCAATCTTACGTTATGGGAAGCATATCCAGCTGATTTTGTGCTTTGTAGATGGCAAACTTAATCCCCAACATAAGCACATAAGTAAACATAAGTATTCATGTGGATAAGACACACACAGCAGAATAAAAACAATTCTACAATCACTTCTCACCTTTTGTCATTGGAGGTCTTTTGCATGAGTTTGGTAACATGACCATCACACTACTACATAACATTATTATATTTCCTATATTGTTGGTGACAAATAAAAGTAAAACTGTTAAAAGGAGAAATCTGGTGTGAATTGATTCATAGTCCTGTTGTGACTGCTGCCAGTAGGAAAAAGTAAAAGAAAAGCATTATTGTGACATACAGAAGATAAGATATACTTATTGTACAAATGTGTTGGGAATCAAGCTATAACGATCAGAGGGAGGCTAAGGAATAGGTTAAGAACTATTCAGCGATAAGAATGTTTTGGGAAACCGGCCCCTGATGATTTAGTAGGCTGGGTAAACATAGACTCTCCTCTGGCCAATTTGACATTTGCTTTATAGATCTCATTGTGCCTACGCCCCATGGCATTGCATTGTACTGGAATTACAACTGCTAATTCAGCAGAGGCACCTATGTCTCACAACCTGTGAACTTGGTAAGTCATACTTTCATACATACATTTTAAAGACTTTGGGCTGTATCATGCAAGCGCAAGCTGTCTCTGCTATTTTCAGTCTTGAGTCTTTTGCCCTCAACGGTGCCTTCCAGGCAGAGCTGCCTTTCAAGGCATTACTCCTTTAGGATTAGGATGCAGGTTGAGGGGTTAGGGTCTAGGAATAGGGTTAAGATGAGTGCCTTTTAGGCAGTGCTGCACTGGAAGGTGCTGTTGGGGGCAAAAGACACCATTGAGCGCATCAGGTGAGTGCATCACTAATTTTTCAACATTTCAAAGTTGCACATTGTCTAAATAGCAGATGAGATTACAGCCTCACAGGTGCGTCAGGTAAAAGAAGAGGTTTGTGAGACACTGTCAGAGTTGAATGACAATGCACGATTGATCGAGAAAAACCTGGTTAAAAGGCAGTGGCGCATCACTCAAAATCTATTTTATGGGCACATAACACAATGGGACATGCAGTGCTCATTCACGCAAAACAACAGCTTTAATTATTACAAGTGGAAGTGCCACAGGCTAGCCCTTAGTTTGGTCTTTGCTATGTGACTATTCCACATCAATTTAAACACACTACTGATATATTCATAGATTTATAGATGTGGAACTGCCAGGATGCCATTTCCATGTAGTTTTCTGACAATACAACAAATCTTTGTATGATAATTATTCTGTTGCGCCACTCATGAAGGGAACACATTGCCATCCTCTTGACAGAGAAAATGCTAATCAATGTGTGGACAGTCGGACATGATGACAAGCAATTGCGTGTTGTATGGATTCACTGCTCTTCTTACCAATGCATGGTTTTGCCGGGACATGCTAATCGTGAGAAGGCTAAAGAGCCTTGGCTACCATGCAATCAGTGAGAGCAGACAGGCAAAATAACTCACTCCCCACTTATCAGACCTCCGTTGAGTTATCTGTGATGATCACGGTGATTGTGTGTCCATCAGTGTACCAATGCCATTGTAGCAGTCAGACTCTGTCTGCTTGCTAGTTTGCTTGTTTTCCTCAACTTCCTCTCCTAAGGAGGGGGCTGGGCAAGTCGTCCCATTTACCATCTAGCTGCCCTCCAGTTAGTAGCATGGTAGACTCTGCTGGTTTTTCCCGATTTTTGTTTGTGTGCCTGGAGTCCACCCTCTGGTAGTATGATGCACTTCTCAATGCTTGTTTCATGTATAATGTCCACACTGTGTTAACAATTTGTCTTTTTGTTTGTATAGAAACATCTGCCTCTGGCTTGGTTTAGCCATGATTTGTATGCAAGTAAGGACGCACAATTTTTGTATTGATATATGAGTTTTGCGTACTGCACCAGTTGATACGTTATTCCTAGAGATGGCCTATCCTCTTCAGCCTTACTCTCCTAACTTGACATCATCTTTCAAGCCAAGACAAAACCGAACAAAATAACTGTTAATTTTAAACATAATTAAAAAAAATAAACATGTGCCAGTGTCACATTTGATGTTTGCTGGCCTAGGCATACATTTAATAGATATCTAAATTCACTTTCAAATAATGCACATGGGATTATGAATTGGGAATAAGCAGATGATACAACCAATTTTCATGATCTTAAAGGAGAGTACCGGAGTGAATTCAAGCATAGCCCTGTTGAAAGAGCTTGCTAAATGCGCTAGTTAGCGAGTGGAACAAAATAATTTGGTACAGCACAGACCGAACGCAGAAGCGAACAGGCACTTTACACTGAATCAGTGGGACCTGACTTGGAAACCCAAAGTAAAATCTGAGGTTACATTGACTCAATGTAAAGTGTTTCGCGTTCGCGTTAGGTCTGTGCTGTTCGAAAATCTTTCATTTCCTGCGAAATATATTGCTGTTAGAAGGCTCGTGCAGCAGGGCTGGTGCAATAATATATTAGTTTTAAAAAGACGTTTTCTCATGTAACATTTCACTTTATCTCTT
>JAODXP020000026.1:1412732-1456060 GCA_027497455.2 Sardinella longiceps
ACACTAAAAATGAATGTGTTAAAAACACCACAACATGTGTTGAATTTCAACACATCAGTGAGTTCTGTTTGGGACAAATCAAGTTGTGTTAATGGGGACACAATTGATGTGTAAATATACTGACACATAAGTTGTGTCAATCTTGTGACACAAGGATGTGTAATAATGCGTCATTTAACACAGTTATATGTGTTATATGTTAAAATGCTTTTACACATTAGTGTGCACAGAATTCCAGCTACCCAACACTATTATGTGTCAATCCAGTGTGAATTAATATGCATAAAGATGAAGACGTTGAAATGTGATTATTTTGGTATTTTTATTTTTTTTATATAATCAGCATTAATTATATAAAGTCACAGAAGAAACATTCATAAAATGTACAAAAGTTCATAAAAACTCATTGTAAAAAACATGCCAGATAACAGAGATGCCACCGAAGTTTCCTGGTCTCACCAGGAACTGGCAGTTTGCATACAGGGCAAATGTACATACTGACAGTTTTTAAGCCAAAGCCTGGACTTTTCCTAGGAGTTCCAAAACTTTGGGTCGTCTAACAGTCTTTGACACTGGCAAGTCATAAATGTGCTCAAAAAAGATGAACACTGACGCAATCTGAGCAGGATAAGCAACATTGCATACCCAGAAGAACTTGAAGAGCTTATCCAAAGCACAGGTTAAGCTGTCATCATGCAGTGGAATTGTGACTCCATCATTTCTGGCAACAATGACGAACTGTCGTGCTGGGCTCTTCAGATGACCAATGCAGACAAGCTCTGGCTGCATCCTTGACGATCGCTCATCATACATGCAAAGGGAGGAGATGCTTGTCCCATGCTGAAATACAGAGTACACCTTCATTATACACACCATTCTAACCTGGAGCATATTCATTATGTTCCTTCATGGTTCACTTATACTACATACCGGAACAAAGTTGATTAGGAATGAAATGGCCGACTTCACACTGCATCGTGTTGAGGCTGATCCCCGTCCTGACGCAGTTGGTGGCAGTAGGTGAGTCAGAATCTTTAATGCACTGTAGCATACCTCATCTATTTGAACGACATGAGCAAAAAGAGAAATATGTGAGAGGTTTAGTTAAGTTTGTATAGGACAGACACTTACGTGTATCATGAAATACAATAGTCCAATAGAAAGTACCATAGTATTTGTAGCCACAGGCTTATTTCCAATTTCCTTCAACAATCACATATAAACCAAACTATTCATTACATTTTTCAAGGCAAGTTAAGTTACCCCTGACCAAAGTAGTACACACATTAGCCCCCATATAACCCACACATATACATGTACACAAGAAGTAGAGGCAAAGTGTTGAAAAAAGAAGAAGATTGTTTACCATCATTCTGTTCTCCTTCCTGATCAAGTAAGGAGGACACCATTCCCTTCTCTAGAGCAGCAACCTTCCTCAGTTTGGGGATGAATGATGGCTCCCACCTCCGAATGAACAACTCTGCTTTCCCCTCGAACATTTTCAGAAACTCTGCATCCAGCTGATACGGGAAAACACAGGAAACACAACTTTAATTCTATAGCCCATCTTGTTGTCTTCACACAGTATCATTACATCCCCTCTTCTAAGACCCTCACAATGTAATGTAAGGTAACTTTGTAATGCCTAGTTTGGCAGTGCAGCTGTTTTTAGCATAACAATGGAAGTCTATGGGTTCCAAATGAACATCAGCAAATGTACTTATAAACCACTTGAAAATGAATGTATCATTCACCAGTGTGCAAAACGGCTATTCAATTCTGTCCAGTTATCTTTTGAGGCTTGATGCTATTGAACCCAATCACTTCCAGTGATTATACTAAACTAGGCTAATAATTGAGTACTGAAAATATGTACAGAACACACTAATAGGAAAATGGTATGCATATTCATGTGTGACACTTGGAAATGCTGTTAATATGTGAAAAACAAAAAGGGTGGACTGTTCCTTTAAAACTAAACTCATAGATGTTGTTCACACAAGATGCTGTTCCAATCAAGCTTGGTTTAGATGAAAAGCAAAAAACAGGGGAAAAAGAAGTACATATCAATAAGGAAAAGACTCACTAGACTTGGGATGTCTATAAAACGAGGGTAATGTTGGACAATGTCTGCAACAGTTGGAGACTTGGTGCTGATCCAATTTCGGCGATGGCTGAACGTTTTTTCCATTGCTGTCTTTATTGGTGCCATGTTCTCTGATGATGGTTTCATCCTTTTGATGATCGACATCCATTCACTAAGGTCTTCATCATCTAATGGCTGCACTGTAGATGGCTGCACGGTAGATGGTTGAGCCAATGCAGAATTACATCCAAATTTTCTCGTGGTAGCGTCGCTGGCCCTCTTCTAGATTTCGTCTGATATTCCGTAGCCTCATTTCTAGAAATCCTGTATGTGACAAAGGATCATAGAAATGTTCCTGTAACAAAAGAAAAAGAAGTGTTAAAATGTGAAAAGGTGTATCTTTGGGTTACTGATTGAAACAAGAAGGCAAATGCATTGCAGTACCAGAATACAATACATATGCTGTACACACACTAGGGCTTTCACTTTTGACCAAAAATCATTTATTTAATCCATTTTCTTAATATTAGTATATTTATGAACATTTGACCATTCATTGCAAGCAGAATCTAAACGCAGATGGCTTGTTGCATTAGAGTCAATTAAATTATATTGTTGCCAAAAAGAACCATAAATTAAACGAATACGAGCAACATGGATTCGCCATCTTCATCAGCTTAAAAATGTTTTGTAGCCAGCGTTTCGTTCGTAGTATAGTGGTGGTGGAGGGGAAAGCAGTCAGTGTAGACTACACGTTGGGGTGCTTCCAAAACCTGAACTTGCTTTAATGACCCATTTCACAGTTAGCTCACGAACGGCAATACTTCCACTTTCAACCGATTGTAATGACGACAGCTTAATCAAAAGTAACTGCGTGAGCAGGTGTTGCAGACGTATGAGCAACCTTCTGTAGCAAGGCTACACAACTTGATGGCTGGGGTCAGCAAGCTAAAACTAGCCTAATACCTTGACAGAATTTCGCAATAAAATGTAGCTCACAAATCACTTGAGGTGCGAGAAGATTTACGATCCTACTTGTAAACTGACGGCAGTTTGGGTTCGCTGAACAACCTAGCAAAGTTGTTATTGATGCATACTGTGTAGCTGTAGCCAACGTTTCGAGGCTAACGTCAATGTCACCCACGAATTCCAAATGACCTATGAATGAGCTCATCTTTCTCAACCGAAAAAAGAAACGTGGACAGAACTCGGTATCTGAATTATGACCAACGTTGACAAGCAAACACATGAACATGAAAGAATATCTATAACAGGTCGGAATATTAAGGGTTGTCTAACATTCATTCCAATATATCTTTCATTTTTTTTAAAAAAATATAATAATTTTATTCAGGCTTGGGATCAAAGCCCTGTATTCAGGCTGGAATTAGCTAGTTAGCTAGCAGCTAGCACGTTAGCATAGTCGTTAACATCAGGGTCGTTAAATAATGGTTAACATTAGCGTTGTTGTTCTCAGATGGCATTTCGACGCGAATTGCAGATAAACGTTAACCAAAAACAAACCTACATCCTATACTTAGCTCGAATTCCGAGTCTCCGTCAGGAATATCTCGTCAGGAAACCATCTCCTACTAGTTGATAACATTAACAAGCTACCATTAACAGGCTAATTTGCATTGGTCTGACCGCCAATATCAATCACTGTGTGTGTGTGGGGCGGGATACTGAGGTAAAAGTCACCTGAGGGGTCGGCTTCAGTCTAATTTATATCTTATTGAACACATATTAACAACTTTTGTCTGATACTGAAACATAAACACAGAAAATCACCCACTTACCAGTCCATTTAACAGTGAGATTCCTGCAGCACAGTTGCTGCCAGTGAGATTGAGATGCGTCGTCGTTATGAACTTGGCCGCAGGAGGGGGAATAAAAAAAAACGTGGCGATTCGAATGCCGCGGCGTCGTGTGATTGGCCTTGATATTAACACATTATTTCTGTGTTGTAGAAGACGAACCATGCAACACATTATTAGCAGAAATTGACACAACATTTGTTATTTGGCTTTCTACACATTAAATGTGCAAGAAAACAACACATTCTTTCTTAGTGTGTAATATAATAGCATTATTCTCGAAATCCTTCATTAATAATACGCTGTTTTTACCTCAGGCGTTTTGAGCAGCTAATGCTGGCTTCACATTAAGCGGCCTTCACACTACAGCTCCGAATTTCGCAACACTCCCCCTACGGATGCTGGACACTACACGTCTTTCAGCCGGAGCTCTCAACAGAGAGGGGGAAATGGCGGTGAATCGATAGTTCACGTAACTTGCACTGTAACCTGTATTAAACGGCCTGACACACTTAGGGGCCAACAAAATACATTTCTGTTGTGTTTGACACTTGTAAAATGTTAAAATATAGTGCAATTTCGCTGATATTGAAGCATTTCTAGACAATGTTTATGGCCGTTACCTAGCAACGCACTCTACCGTTGGCTTTGTCGTATCCGAAACTGTCGGGCGAGTTCAATTTTTTTAACGCATCCGGAGCCCTGTCGTATTCGCACCGCAGTCGTCGGACCCCGTTCGCATGCGGTCTCCGTATCCTCATAGGGAATGAATGATTTCCGGCCGTTAGGTTGTCGTACTACGGACTCAAAACTTGGCTAATGTGAAGCCAGCATTAGCCAAGTTTTGAGTCCGTATGTACGACAACCTAACGACCGGAAATCATTCATTCCTATGAGGATACGGAGACCGCATGCGAACGGGGTCCGGCGACTGCGATGCGAATACGACAGGGCTCCGGATGCGTTAAAAAATTGAACTCGCTCGACAGTTTCGGATACGACAAAGCCAACGGTAGAGTGCGTTGCTAGGTAACGGCCATAAACATTGTCTAGAAATGCTTCAATATCAGCGAAATTGCACTATATTTTAACATTTTACAAGTGTCAAACACAACAGAAATGTATTTTGTTGGCCCCTAAGTGTGTCAGGCCGTTTAATACAGGTTACAGTGCAAGTTACGTGAACTGTCGATTCACCGCCATTTCCCTCTCTGTTGAGAGCTCCGGCTGAAAGACGTGTAGTGTCCAGCATCCGTAGGGAGAGTGTTGCGAAATTCGGAGCTGTAGTGTGAAGGCCGCTTAAGACAGTAAAGAACTTGAGGTTCAGTTAACCAATCGGAACGTTTTAGCCGTTACTTGACCACGCCTCTTGCAGATCCGGTAACCCTTGCAGATCAGATACCCACACGAACACCTTCCATGTGTAGGAGCATGGCAAACTTACTTTAGTCCTGGAGAGAAACTACGGATTGAAGATGGTGCTGCTGCCCAATCAAAAAGGATTCAGGAATGCCAGCAAGTTCACAGTAATGGCAGGAACTCCAATGCGGCTGCTGGATCTTTTGCTTGGCAGTATGGAGATGGATGCTCCAGGCAGTGATCAAGTTGTGCCCTTCATGAGAGACTTCCTGCTCACACACCTAATTTATCTGCCTGCTGAGCACCTGTGCTCTGCTCTGCTAAGTAACTACCAGGCCTTGTCCGTGGCACCGAAGACAGCCGTCGCACAGCAGACGCAGAGTAATCATCCAACTGGTGGTGGAGTGGGCAGCGCTCTATGGCCTACTATGGGGGATCCCACAGTGGCACACTTCCTAAAGAAACTGAAGGCTGAGGTGAGGAGTCATCCATTTTTCTTTGCAATGTTCAAGGACCTCATGATGGAGAACTACAAAAGAATGCATGGAAATGGATTTCGTCCCCGGTTCAACCGCCATGACCCAGATTGGTTCCTGTGCTATGAGAACAACCCATGTGTGAGAGTCAGACCAATTAAGGCAATGGTTGAAGTGGCTCACCAGATCCATCTCCCTGACCATACATCTGTTCGTCTGAAGGTACCTGCCAATGCTTCAGGAAGGGATGTGATGTCAGAGTCGGCCAAGGTCAACCCAATGGGAGGCTACAACAGGAGTGGAGGAGGAGAAGGAAGTGGGCGTGTGCTCGTCAAGGTGGACTGATCAGGTGAAAGGGCAAAGCTGTTGATGGAGACCAGGGCGTGGCCACCTCACTGAAGCAAATGAGAAGCTCTTCCTTTCTCCGCCTGAGCTGATTGATAGACAGACACCTGCTAATGTCCAGCTGGGCCCTGCGGTGAGCACTACTGGCCCCTTGGAGAGAGACAGCTCTGAGAACACATGACTGCCTATGACTGGGAGCTCTTTACTGCCCTACACCAGTTAGAGCTGCTCTTCTCAGTCACGAGACAGGAGAGACATTCGCTTATCACCATGGCCAATTTGGACCGCTTCCTTCATCGCTTTGACCAGGTCCAATACTGGGTCACCACAGAAATATGCCTGTGCAACGACCCGACCAAGAGGGCGGCATTAATCATGAGATTCATCAGTATCGCCACCATACTGAGGTACATGAGGAACCTGCATTCCTTCTCTGCCGTGCCGTTTGGTCTGAGAAACCGTGCAGTAAGGAGACTCCATGAAACCTGGGCAAAAGTTCCAGAGAATTGGATGAAGATGTTCAGGGCTCATGAGAAACTGATGAATCCCAGTGAAAATCACCAGGAGTATCGGAAGGCGTCGGCTGACCTTAGCCCCCCTTATATTCCTTTCACGCAGCTACTGCTGAAGGATGTGGTTCTCATCCATAAGACCATTGGGAATTACACCGATGGCCTGGTAGACTCTGTGAAAATGAGGACAATAGAGACAGTGCAAGTCACGTAACAATGACCCTTCGACAGTAAGGTACAGTAGGTTAAATATTTCTTGAGGTCAACATTAGTTGGGCTATTATATTTGTTAAATTAGCCTACACTAGGCTAAAGCATTTTGATACTTTTGGATGTTATAGCAGTTAGCTATCGATAAGTAGCTTGTTTGGCTATACATAGTAATTCCGTTTACATTATGTTGCCACGACATTAACTTACCAGCTGAACATTACGGTGAGAAACGTTTCGGTTTCCTGTACTTAGGCAAAAGCCTAAATACTGTTTACTTCATCAAGGGATGTACAATGTAATAGTTTTAGGCTCCAGACTAGCTGAAGGTGTACTTTGCAATGCTAAACATCGTCATGTTTGCAAACGTTTTCTGGGCAGATATGGCGTTATGATTTCGTGATCCGGTAGCTGATTGGTAGCACAGAAATATCATGATTCATGTTAGAATTAGGATGCTAATATACTACTGTTTAAGTCTACAAATATGTCCCACAAATATACTGTCATTTTGAGTTGAGTTGTTGGTTTCGTAGCGATCAACATGGTTTTCAGAATGTAATGCGCCGTCTTTGGCATAGGGAAGCAGTATAACGTTTTTATTTGCTTCATAGATTTTTTTTACAAGGTTAGTCAGTTTATTTAACTTGCATACTGGGTTGTACTCTTTGTTGACAGTGGATTTTGTCATGAATGGATTTTAAGGGCATTTCTCATTTCTTCCCAAAAAGTCAAAAGTGAGGGCACAACACCTTCCCAATGCAAGTCAATGGAGAAGCCCCCAGCTGCGGACTTGCAGCCTCAATGTGGGCTGGGCTCAATGTTGAGCACAACCCTCATCGCTAGCTTCAGCCTATGAGCGCAGGAGCGTGTCTATGTTCCCACAGCCCTATCTTCTCACATTTCTAAGAGTTTTTTTTTTTTTCATTCTTCAAAGTCAGGTACTATATTCCCACATTTCTACCCCTGCCTGGTAGACCCCCTATGTAAGTTCAAGCAAGATTCGATCTTGGTATTATTTGCCCTCAATGGTGCCTTCCAGGTAGTGGGGTTTAGTTTTGCATCCACATTCCACAACGATTTTATATTCATCCACCTCAGCGATCATTTTTGAAATCGACCTCAGCAATAATTTTTGGAATCAGTTTCAGAATCCTCCATTCTAATGTGAACGGAAGGGCTAAATGGATAAATATTACCTGTGTTGGTGTAGACATGCCCTTATCGGAACATATTGCTGTGGGAAAAAAATCTTTGTAATGTGAGAGCATGCGGGGCTGTGGGAACATAGGGCCTAATTTCCCAAATTTCCTAAGAAATGTCCAAAATTTCCAAAAAATCTGTCAAAAATAAAAATTCTTAACAAATGTGGGAACATAGGGCTGTGGGAACATAGAGCTGACCCCATGAGCGCAACGCCTGGTCGAAAATCCTTTCATCCTTGGCTATTGTAAAGTTGTGCGTGTTTTCAGGGCCATGACTGAGAATGACTATATTTTCCTGGGGAGAGCGAATGGTTAAACTATAGGGCCTATGCTGTCAATGAGGGCTGAGGGGTCAGGTTTCCCCCTGGGGGGCGTGGTCTTCAAAATGTGAACGTGGGGCGATTTCAAACATCCGGGAATTTTGGCATTATGACATGTGTGACGTCCAGTTTGGGGGGTAAACGAAAGATCGGAAGACCATTCAAATTAATGGAGATGAGGAGTAGCAAGTACACTTAACACCTTATTATAATTTACCAGGCCATCAAACAATATGATGAACATAGCGTTTTTTAAGACTTACTTTCACCCAAATGATTTGTGGTCAGATTAAATTTATTCGCAGCCAAATTCGTCTGCAGTGTCCTGATGTTGCTGACTAACTCACATATTTGCTAATGTTAGCGTTAGCTCCGGTTAGCTTGCTAATAGGCAAATTGATTATATTAGAGAAAAACAGCTTACTAGCTGGTCTTACTTGTTGACAGCAAGATCGTATGAACATGCTAGAATGTGAATGTTGCCATGTTAATAAATTTAGATGTGTTCAGAAGCCTACAGAAGTGCCGTTTTGACGGTTAACTTGCTATAGGCCTATAGCAGCTAACATCCATAGACAACAGCTCTAAGCTGTGAAGAAGTTCTGTGCTTCCTTTGGTTAACGGAAAAATATGCAAAATTTAAACACTAAGTTTGAACATCCTTGTCGAACCTTCTCGGACGTATTATAAAGGCTGAGAGCGCTGGAGTGTCTGAGATCGATGTCTTCAAACTGGTGCTCTTTTGAAGTCGAGCAAAAAGTTAAGTTCAAAAAAGAACTTTTGAACTTGACTTAAACATTGTTTGGTGTACAATAGTGTGTGTGGTATTTAGGCTAGCTTTTTAAGCTATATAGCCAGGCTATCGCCAAACTAAATAATCTCAAGTGATATTTAGTCTGGAGACCCACGCACATTTTCTTGCAGTGTAGGCTAAGCGTCATTTATGATTGTCCAGACGTTTCGTTTTTGACATGCCTCATTCAGTTAAGGTGCCTACACATGAACAGCTTCAAAACGCTTGTGACGCGCGTTGGGTAACGAATTTTCTATGAAGAAGCGTCAAAAGCTGCTGCTTCGGTCTTGGCGTCGTGTTGTGGCCGGCGTTGGCGTTTTTAACGCGGCGCTCAAAGTTCAACATGGTTGAACTTCGACCCTTTTGACGCTGACCTTTCGGCGTTGAAGTAGTGTTTTTAGCATAAATAAACTAGCAGGCTATTTCATCCATGTTACAGCTCTCCTAACCTCCGGTATATTAGTCAAATGTAGAATTAACATTTTGGATCAAGCGTCGCGTTAAGGGCGAGCTGAGCTTTTCAACGGTGGTCATGTGAAGGCCCCTTTAGTGTTAGCTGCCGTTTCGCAAACTCTGTCTATGATGCACAAAATTCGATCATTGAGGTGGCTTTCAATAGCGCTTAGAAAAGTAGGGCTACGTGTTGATTCACTCTAGATATTTCCTTTAAGCTCATTTGTCAGCTATCTTTTTAGCACTCTTGTGATTTGAAACTTAATAAATCACCCCAAAAGAAGAACAAAGTGAGCTGGCTGGGCTGATCACTGTCACTGATATCTGGGTCAGTTCCTGGGCCAGATGAGATTAAGGTGCTAACTAGCCTACAACTCTAAGGCATGATGAATACATTTTCTTAATTGACAAACATAAAATCTTATAACTTGTGATTGGCATGTAGACCAATGGAAGTGTGCTCTCTCATGTCATCTGGCTGTTGCATGACACCTCTGTTGTTTAAGTAGTCCGGAGTAAGCTTAAGCATAGCCCTGCTGCACTAGCCTTCTAACAGCAATCGAATTAACTGAAAGAATTTCGAACAGCATAGACCTAACTCGAATGCAAAACACTTTAGCCTACAATGAGTCAGTGTAACCTCAGATCAAGTTCATTCAGTGTAAAGTGCCTGTTCGCTTCTGCATTCGCGTTCGGTCTATGCTGTACCAAATTATTTTGTTCCACTCGCTCACTAGTGCAAGCAAGCTAGCAAGCTCTTTCAACAGGACTATGCTTGAATTCACTTTCCTTTAACCCCGTAGCACCCAGCAGTTTTGACTGATAATTGGATGAAAAGTTGAACGGAGTGTGGCGCAAAATCGATTGCAGCTAGAATTTTTTTGTGGATGAGAAAAATGATCGCTACACCTCAGAGAACATCTCCTGAAATTTTCACGTCATTACGTCAAGTATGGAATCTTCAAAACAGCGTCCCCTTGCGTCACTCATGACCTCCAGGGCTTACTTTCACTTCCTGGTTCTTTTCGGTCATGATCGCGGGCTTAAACAAAATTATGCCTTCGTTTTCTTATTTCTTCCATCCCTACTACCTGTGATATATCTTCTAGCTTCACTACAACCACTAACATGCGGTTAAAACAAGCTCTGTATTACTCGTTACGTTCCCCCGAGCTCTCTCTACCCCTGCTGCGGGCGCTGTGGGCTTACAAGCCCGCGAACAATGAGTGAACTACTCGCTGATTGGACATCCAGGCTGACTATGCTATGCTAGTACCCAGGTGAAGGGCGTGGGAAGCCCGCTACTAGACTGTAAGTTTACCGCGGTAAAACTGTAGTTTTTAAATGCGTTATACGCGATAATTTTGAATTACACATGACGTTTTTTGTTATGAAAACGTAGCAATATATTCCTGCTAGCTAGCAGAGTAGCGTTTAGCCCAGTGTGAACGCTTGATTACGAGTGATCAGCCACTGAAAATCGCAATTTGCTAGTTGCTTATTTGCAACCCAGGGTGCTACAGGGTTAAGTAAATTTGAAAAAATGTGGGGTTTTTTTTCTTTTACTTGGGTAAATTTTTATGGCTACTTTTACTTGAGTAGAACTTTAGGTAGAGTTGTATGTCTCGAGACCGGTCTTGGTCTCGTCTCCAGACCAATTTTACGTGGTCTCGGTCTCGGTCTCGTCTCGGCCTTGACCGTCTATTGTCTTGGTCTCCCCTTGGTCTTGTCTTGGTGTCTTGCAAGACCAAGACCAAGACAAGATAAATAAATGCAATAAATATATAAATGCAATAAATATATTTAACAAGACTGAGTTGCCGATTTAAATTAGGCTATTTAGCCTAAACACTGCGACGCATCAAAACGAAAGTGAGGGCGCGCAAAAGATGCCCCTTGCTGCAGCAGAGCAAGGCTCTCAAATGCATTTATAGGCCGGTCTCTCTCAGTGACAGAGACTGCCAAGCACATTCAGTTAGATGTAGGCCTAGCTCTAAATGACTCCTAAAAGTTTACTTTCCATTCGCTAAGGCTAATTATGGAATGTTTGTGTATGGCTACACATATGTGTAGGCATGTGTTATGGCTGAGCGAGATGTCATTCTCGTTAACGTGATCTGATCTCTAATGTTTTTTATGAGAATTAAATATTTAATGTTTCATTTTGATAAATTTAGTATAGGCTAACGAGGCACAGACATCCCAAAAACTCCCGTATTTAGTGGTTCATGGACTCTTGTGAATGTCAAGTCTCCTGCGAGTGATATGGACTCTTTCTTGATCGTAAAATAGGCTATAGGACAAACAGCACAAGTGAAACATCAATATTCTCACTCATCATCAAATCACCTTATTGTAATGTAACTACAGTAAGGCCTAGCGCGCTGAACACAGCGGCTCTTGGGAATGACCACAACTGTAGACAACACCCAGAGGAAGCACCAGACCACCGATAAGGAATAAAATACAGCTTTATTTCATCAAGTTAAAATGGTAACTCATAGGGCGGGGCCGTGGCAATCAGTTTAGTCAGGTCAGAGGCTAAAAGAATACTGTCCCACAAACGTGCAACACAGCAATGAATAGTTATGGCGATATCACACGACACGGCAAGTCAATAAGCAATCACAGCAATATCACGGCACCCATAGTAAAAGAGTTCAATCATATAGCTTAATAGAGCAACTCACTCCAGTGCAAACACAGCAATAAGTTTTCCCCGCCCCTTCCCCAGTTACACTATTGCACAGGCCCTGCGGTTCTTTAAATAGGCTAATTAAAGCACACACACTAACACGCACACACGCACACACACACACCCACACACACACCAGAAGCAGTGAATCGTTAAAAGATGAACACTTCCCAAATGTCCCCAAGACCCACGCCTGGGGTGTAGGCTACGTCAAGAAGAAGCGGATGACAAAGTCCAAGAGGCAGAGCTCCAGTCCAATGAGTCTCAGTCAGTTCGGCTTGCGGTTGAGTAAATCCACACAGACACAATGTAAGTCCACGGGAAGCCACGACGCACCAGTCCCAGCGGCAGCCCTAACCAAAGTGTGTAAGGAGTCTAGTGCTACGTCCCCCCACTAGACTATCTTCACCGGCGGCGATCCTACTGACCGCGACCGGCACAATTCGATCCCACTTAGTCCGGCCGCTTCACCTGGCGTTAGTCCATTTCCGTCTGGCACCCGTTCCACCTGATTTCCACCTGCGGGCTCCTATATAACGGCTCCCACAGGTGGTCATCATAATGAAATCAGTGCCACCCATTCATTCACGACACTTCCCCCTTCCTTGTGAAAAAGGACTCGTCCCCGAGTCAATCTCCTGCCAGGTCAAAATCAGATGTCCAAGCTGGCCGTCGCCTCTCCCGCTGAGGACGTCCAGCTCCCGGATGAGGTGGTGGCGGCGGAAACCCCGCTTCCCCAGTCACATCCATGGCCCCCGTCTCAGCATCACTCCCGGCACACTGCCCCTTGGCGACCTGTTGAGACAGCTCTGCCTGTTGATCTGCCACGGCTGCGGCAGCCTGCCCCACGCCTGTTACTGGTACACTGCTGACCGGTGGTGGTGGAGGCTCCCTCTCAGCCCGTCCCACTCCAGGCTGGCCTCCAATTATTTCTCCCTCAACCAGGGGAACAAGGTCAGCAGGCTCAGCAGGCTGGTGATTAGACACAGGTTGGTCCCTCAGTGTGTTAGATGGGTTCCCTGTGGCAGAAAGATGCACAAAAGGTTTTAGCCGGTTAAAATGCACTACAGTTTCTGCTCCCCCCTCTGGTAAGCACACTCTGTAAAGTACATCAGAAATTGACTCCAACACCTTAAATGGACCCTTATAACGTCTTTGCAACTTAGGGCAGCGCCCCTTCTTTCGGGCTTTATTTTGAATCCACACCAATTCTCCCACTGCATAGCACTGATGATTAACTCTGAAATCAAATGCAGCTTTCTGCTGAGCAGAAGCCTTTTCTTGGTGTCTCTTAACTGCTCCCACTACAGTAGACAGGGTATCAGTTAGTGCCACTACATAGTCAGAGACTGCAGAAAACCTTTCCTTATGGCCCAAATCCCACATCACATCCACTGGTAAAATAATTTCCTGTCCAAATAACACTTTATATGGTGTAAATCCAGTAGATGCATGGACACTACTCCTATACGCCATGAGGACATATGGTAGGAGAACATCCCAGTTCAACTGATTCTCATCCACAAACAACGCCAACATGGTCTGGAGTGTACTATTGAATTTTTCCACCATACCATTTGATTCGGGATGGTACGAAGATGTCCGTGTCTTATGTATGGAAAGTAACTGACACATCTCTCTGAATAGAGTGGATTCAAAATTTCTCCCTTGGTCGGAGTGGATACTACGCGGGGCCCCAAACCGACACACCCACTGCTCTACCAGGACAGCCGCCAGCGATTCAGCCTCTTGATTTGGAAGGGCATACGCCTCTGTCCATTTCGAAAAGTAATCACCCACCACTAGAATGTATTTATTTTTAAGTGGGGTCTCTGGCAAGGGGCCCATTATATCAACTGCCAGACGTTCCATGGGACGTCCTGCTGCAGAGGGGTTCAAAGGAGCCCTAGGAGGGGGTCCATGGGATTTACGAGACGCACAATCAGAGCACGCCCTACAGAACTGTCGAACATCCCCAAACCACCCTGGCCAAAAAAATCGATCCTTGACCTTCGCTTGTAATTTTTGAATTCCTAGATGGCCCCCTGTCCGTTCACTGTGCAGCATCTGCAGCGCTGCCATTACCATGTTCCTAGGAAGCACCACCTGCTCACTTTGGGCTGCATCAGAGTAGCTTGGTGGAACCCGTATTAACCGCTGCCCTTGTACCTGCAGCTGTTCCCAGACAGACTGATATTTCTTTAACTCAGGGTACTGCTGCCATACATCTGCCCCACCCGATGGATTTTGTATTAAACGGATTATTAAACTAATCTCAGTGTCCTCCCTTTGTGCTTTACTGATATCATCCATTTCACCCATCTCTAGCCCCCCAGTCTGTGTCTGAGCTTCTATGTGTACAGCACAAATATTGTCCGAAGCCCCAGTCTTTTCTGGAGACCCTGTGGGACCGTCCAAGACTGCAGCCTCAGATACGACCAGGGGCCTACGGGACAAAGCATCAGCATTAGTGTGTAATTTCCCAGGTCGGTGGACAATCTTGTATTGAAAAGCTGCTAATTGCTCCACCCACCGAGCCAGTTGCCCTTCCAGCCCCTGAAAGTTGTGCAGCCATCTCAGGGAACTGTGGTCAGTGCGCAAAATGAACTCCTTTCCTAATAAATAATGTTTAAAATGCTTCGTGAAACACACCATGCTCAATAACTCTTTCTTCGTGGCCGCGTATTTCCTCTCTTCTTTTGTCAATGTTCTACTCCCATAAGCCACCACCCTTTCCATGCCCCCCTCTACTTCTTGAGATAAAACGGCCCCAATCCCAAAATCACTCGCGTCAGTATCAAGAATAAAGGGTTTCTGGGGGTCTGGATATGCCAATACAGGCGCGGTAATAAGGCTGGTCTTTAATTGTCGAAATGCCTCCTCACACAAGGCATCCCATTTGAACTTGCGCCCTTTTTCTGTCAGCTGGTGTAATGGTCGCGCTATGTCCGCAAAACCCTTAATAAAGCGGCGATAATAGGAGGCCAAACCCAAAAAACTCTTTACATCAGTTTGATTTTGCGGGGCAGGCCAGCTCCTAACAGCTTCCACCTTAGCAGGATCAGCAGTGATGCCTTGAGCTGAAATGATATGTCCTAAGTAACGCACCTCGGTGGAAAAAAGGTTACATTTAACTGGTTTCACTTTTAAGTTTGCCTGCCCTAACTTTTGGAGGACCTCATCCAGCCTATGCAAATGTTCATCAAAAGTACGCCCAAAACAAATAATGTCGTCTAAATAAACAAGACAGGTCGACCACTGCAAGTCCGCCAGCACCAAATCCATTAAGCGTTGGAAGGTGCTGGGCGAGTTGCAAAGGCCGAAACTTAAAACATTAAATTCGAATAGACCTTGTCTCGTAATAAATGCCGTCTTTGGCCTGTCCTGGGGATCAACCTCGACCTGCCAGTAACCACTGGCAAGGTCGAGGGTTGAGAACCATTGGGCATTCGCTAGGCTATCTAACGCATCATCAATCCTCGGTAGAGGATAAGCGTCCTTTACCGTCACCTCATTCAATTTACGGTAGTCCACGCAAAATCGTAGACTACCGTCTTTTTTCTCACTGGCACTACGGGCGCAGCCCAGGGACTACATGAGGGGCGTATAATGTCATTGTCCAGCATTTGCTTTACATGGTCAGAAACCTCTTGTTGTAAATGTAAGGGTACCCGGCGAGGATGCATTTTAATTGGCCTTGCATTCCCCGTGTCAATTTGGTGGCGAGTCAAATGTGTTCTCCCCAAGTCATTGTCACTCCGACTAAATACCCCATTATGCCGTTGCAGTAGTTCGCGCACAGCTTTTAATTCTAATGATGATAAGCCCTTATCCGCCAACCCCAGCTGTGAGACAAGGGCATCCACCGCCCAGTGTGCATTATCCGACTCATCCCCTTGTTCTATAGTGACATCGGTATACAGTGTGCCCACCTTCATACCCCCTTTCAAAACACAACGCTGTTCGGTTACATTTATAACCCTTACCGGTATCACCCCTTGATGTGCGCTACACACTACCCGCGCAACCATCAAATCACAGTGCGAAGGTAAAGAATCGGATGGCTCTAACAAACCTACTGCACGGCCAGCCAACAACCCTTCCACCACCCCGGTAACAATAGTTTCTGTGCGTGGCTCTACAACAGTGTCTGTCTGTACGGTCACTAGTTTCGGCTGGTTGGCCTCAAACGACGAGATCAATGGCAATTTCTTCCCCATCAAATTACAGCACTTATTAGTCAAGTCCAACACAGCCCCATACTTTGATAAGAAGTCTATCCCCAATAAGATCTCGGTAGATACCTCCGCCACCAAAAATTCCACTACCAATGCCAATGAATCAAATTGGCAGATAGTTTGCCATTTCCCCACTACACACATATCGCCTCCATTCGCAGCTGATGCGACCCCCTGATACTTTGTTAATTCCCCGACACCCTTTGTAAACTGAAGCCATTTATTTTTAGGAATAATGGAGGCTTGTGCCCCAGTGTCTACCAGCATATGAGAAAAGCACCCACCTATCTTGGCATTCAAATAGATGCCAGGGCTGTCTGGAAAATTGTGAGCCAGTCTTGCAGATCTGCAGAAAGGGGCGGACAAACGGCCCTTTATGTCCGCCCCCTCTAGTTTCCCTGCACATATGGGCAGTCGCGTCGCAGATGCCTAGTGCACCCACATTCCCAGCATCCATCCCTGGTGCTGGCTGGTGCTGAGCGTTCGGGTCCGCCCTGCCGACTGCGTCTCCTTTCCTCATCACGATTTCGTCTTATCCCGTTGGTCATAGGGGGCTGCAAAGAGGTCACAGTCTGCTGAAGGGTTTTAACCTCCTGCCTAAGACCCTCCACCACACCCAGCAAAAGCTCCATTTGTTTATCGCTAGGTGACTTTTCTGTAACCGCCCGCACTCTGGTGTCATAATTAATCTGAGTGGTTTCCAAACTTTTTATTAACTCCAATTCAGCAGCAATATTAATAGCCTCTTCTAAGGTGTCGGGTTTTTGACTACGGAGGTGTATCCTCAAATCACCACTCCCCACATGTTCGACAAAATGATCTCTAGCAAACATATCACGGGTGACATTATCTGCAGAGGGATATGCCTTATAAATCAACCGGCGCAGTGCAATTCCAAAATCTCGCACCGATTCATTTGGCAAACGCCTGCGCGATAAAAAGTTGGCTCTATTCCAATCATCACTATTGCATGGTTCCAGACATCTGCCTAGTGCTTCTTTTAATTCTGAGTAACTATTATGTGAATCAGAAGTCAACCCAGAATACAGCTCTCTGGCACGACCCGACAAAAGTAGTGACAAAAATTTCATTTTCAATGAATCATCCCACCCATTTACTTCAGCCGCTAACTCAAATTGTGCTATCCAATCAGACCACTCACGACCAACACCTGTGAAGGTCTCTGGCATGAAAACAGGACGGGACACCGATTGTGCTGTCGCCCTAGCTGCAGCTGCTGCACTACCACTAGGTGGTCGTAATTCTTCCCCTGGGTTAGACATGATAATCCACACCGCTGCCACCAATGTAATGTAACTACAGTAAGGCCTAGCGCGCTGAACACAGCGGCTCTTGGGAATGACCACAACTGTAGACAACACCCAGAGGAAGCACCAGACCACCGATAAGGAATAAAATACAGCTTTATTTCATCAAGTTAAAATGGTAACTCATAGGGCGGGGCCGTGGCAATCAGTTTAGTCAGGTCAGAGGCTAAAAGAATACTGTCCCACAAACGTGCAACACAGCAATGAATAGTTATGGCGATATCACACGACACGGCAAGTCAATAAGCAATCACAGCAATATCACGGCACCCATAGTAAAAGAGTTCAATCATATAGCTTAATAGAGCAACTCACTCCAGTGCAAACACAGCAATAAGTTTTCCCCGCCCCTTCCCCAGTTACACTATTGCACAGGCCCTGCGGTTCTTTAAATAGGCTAATTAAAGCACACACACTAACACGCACACACGCACACGCACACACCCACACACACACCAGAAGCAGTGAATCGTTAAAAGATGAGCACTTCCCAAATGTCCCCAAGACCCACGCCTGGGGTGTAGGCTACGTCAAGAAGAAGCGGATGACAAAGTCCAAGAGGCAGAGCTCCAGTCCAATGAGTCTCAGTCAGTTCGGCTTGCGGTTGAGTAAATCCACACAGACACAATGTAAGTCCACGGGAAGCCACGACGCACCAGTCCCAGCGGCAGCCCTAACCAAAGTGTGTAAGGAGTCTAGTGCTACGTCCCCCCCACTAGACTATCTTCACCGGCGGCGATCCTACTGACCGCGACCGGCACAATTCGATCCCACTTAGTCCGGCCGCTTCACCTGGCGTTAGTCCATTTCCGTCTGGCACCCGTTCCACCTGATTTCCACCTGCGGGCTCCTATATCACGGCTCCCACAGGTGGTCATCATAATGAAATCAGTGCCACCCATTCATTCACGACATTATCATTAAGACCTCTCGCGGGACGAATGGAAATAAAAATGCATTTCACCCTATAGTAAAATGTGCAATGCATTGTAGCCTAGTCTTATTTCCACTTGCCTGATAAAAACTGAAAGTTTATGGGAGCATATTATGAATGTGAATAAATAGATTATGATTAGTGGTGGCTCAGACTGTTATCGGGCGATAAATGAACGCCGTTAATGTGTTCTCAAAGTTGTCTCTTGCATCCCGAAAGAATCCGTTCCACTTGATGGAATAGCGAATGTTTACCGCTGATAATCCGCTCCGGGTTTTGCATTAGGCCTATCAACAACAACTCATCCACCGCATGTAGTGATGAGAATCGTCTAGCAGTAAAAGTGCAGGCTGCCCAAAACGGAGTGAACACCAGCCCCATTGTCACCTCACAAAGTAGGCTAGCTTATCCTTGTATTGTATGTTCTCAAAATTAACTCAGGCCATGTTAAATTTATATTCAATTAAACAATTAATCAAGTAGGTAGGCCTATATTGTGCCACATTCATCTCATTATAGCAGCATGTTTAGCCTAAATGCTTTAAAAGTTGAAAGGAGCTAGCTATCTAAATTGCACACATACACACACACAAAAAAAAACCCATTCAAACATTTCTAATGTGCCACCTGGCTTGAGAAACCCGCTCTTAAAGACTTTTTGTCATTATTTCAGTTGCCGAGCACATGCTATTATGAATGCCTTCATCTGAATTCAAATGAGCCATTTTAATCTAGATTAATGTAGAGGCCGATTAATTCCAAATTTACAGTGAAATGAATGTAGTTAAAGAAATTAATCTATGCCCACCACCAAATAGGATATTTTGAAATGGTAGTGTGATGAGACCAGTGGAAGGGCAACGTAGAGTAGAATTGAATGTAATGGAGTTGACATTGCCATTCTCTATTTTCTATTTTCTGCCCACATGGTTGCTATCCCTATCCACATTTTTGCCGACAGTTGAAATAGTACTTTCTAATATGGGTTGAATATTAACCAATGTTGTTTTTCAAATCAAGTTAACTTCTAACATCTGCTTTTTATTTCCGGTCTCGGTCTTGGTCTCGGCCTCGATTTGTCTTGGTCTCGGTCTCGTCTCGGTCTCGTTAGGCTCTGGTCTTGGTCTTGTCTCGGTCTCGTTAGCCTCTGGTCTTGGTATTGTCTTGGTCTTGGTTTAAGCGGTCTTGACTACAAGTCTATAGCTTAGTAAAGATAACTTTAGTTACCATTTTTCTGTTCTTTTTCCACCTCTGCACACAATTCTATCTGGCTCTGTCTGTCTTTCCCACTCACCATCGTTCTATCCCCACCCACATCATTAACACTTCCAAACTGAAATGGGTCACGTTGCTTTGCCTCTAATGGACTCCTTACTCAGTGAGGTATCTTTTATCTTCATAATTACTGTAAAGCAACACTAGCAACATTTTTGTAGTGAACTACCTACTTAAAAGGCACTATTGTCACTTCTAAAACATGTTACATTGATGGTGGTACACATACAGTAGCAATGTCATGCTGTAACTGGGTTTCGTTTTATTTTGTGGTGGTAAATTCCAACCCCCTATATAGGACTACACAGTCCATCCATATCTAGATGGCTGATGGGAATAAAACTTGACTCATATGACAATATGTCAATCAAATTAATTTGGAGATGGTAACAAAAGAGATAGTCTGATAAAAAGAGTTCTCGAATAGTGGTGAAAAGTTACAGAAGTACAGTACTCTAAGGCTGTTAGAGTTTGAGCAGAGTGAGCGAGAACTCTGTTGCTGGAGGACTCAAATCTGTCGAGGAATGCACAGGTGGGGATCACTGTGAGAAACATCTTAGACAGACAGCAGCAGCACCCATGGGCACCAGAGGGGCAGTAATCCACCTAAACTGGCAACGCTGATGACGAGTCGGCAGCTAAAGAGGGCAGGTAGCTTGTGCATCTCACACGGCGGCGGCCAGGGCAGGACGCTGCCTGCCTCAGCTGTGGATAGGGGAGTAATTGCATCCATGAGGATGCATAAATTAGTCATCAGTTGGGCAAATCCAGATGACAAAGGCAGAAGCTTTGGGGTAGGATCAGACTTGTGAGCTCCAGCCTCAGATGAAGCAGATTGATGAGGAACACTGGGATCATCTGTCATTTCCTTGTCATCTCTGCCACCAAGCAACTCAGAACAGAAGAAAAGCACTGAATGGAATTCATTTTTGCAACAGAGATTTGAAGTTCATGGCATAGCCTACAGTATGAAATATCTTTACATGTGACATTGTCATTGCTTTTATTTGCAAAGCAAAACCACACAAAGACAAACTCTAGATCTTTTTTTGATACTGGTTAACAAAAAGCTATAGGTGTTTACACAAAAATATATATGTTTTATAAGCCTAATGTATTGATGTAATACATTTTTATTTCAACTTTCCATGAAACTCAAACATAAAGAAATCAATAACTCAAAAAATTTGCTAAATAATAATTAGCAAATTGGCTTGTAATACTGTATTGTAATAGTCTGTATATAATGTTCTAATAACTGCATATACCGCACATAACATTTCACACCATGTAAGTATTTCATTTGCTTTGGGATTGTGTGATTTTTGTCCTCCCAGTTTCAGTCAATTGGTCTTAAGATAAAAAGAGCTTAAAAAGATTATCCCCTTGGCTTGCATGCCATTATCATTAATCAGTGCATATTGACTGCTCTGTCCTTTCCTATTTCAAGTTCAGGCCTTGGTTAATCCACACATCCCACCCAAAAGACACACACACACACACACACACACACACACACACTCACACGCGCACACAGATATATATATATACACACACACACACACACACAGTCAAACACAACTTAGAATGGCTTGCACTTTACCAACCTTGCAGGCAGAAATCAATTGACTAAAAGATATTGAGAATTCCACTGTATGACCTGCAAATCTGCTTTGAGATATTACACCTTAATAAACTGTAAATAACAAAAATAAATTGAGTTCCAATTATCCTACTATATTTCTGTCATCAGCAGTGACCACTGTTTTTATTCACCATCACAAAGACATCTTTCTCTTACCACAGAAAGATGTCTGAGAGTGTCTGAGTCACAGAGAGACAATCTTTATTATAATGTGTAACATGATACATCATGAATACTAAATAAATACATACTCAACTTTGCATCGTGGATTTCTTCATTTCATCTCCACTTGCTCTATTAATTCATCCCTTAGTGAAATGATAATTAGTAAGGGCACGGTATTTAAAAGAGAGAGAGAGAGAGCATGAACGATGTGGTGATATTTCTTGATGGAAATAGCCTGCAGGGTGTCTAAGGCTATGAGTCACATCTGTGTCTGTATACTGGCTGAGTTTGATCAATAACCCAGAGCAAAGGCATGCTTAAGGCTTAAACACATTAACTCTAACTCAAACTAATTCCCCTATGCAATGGCAGCAGAGCAAAAGTTTGTGTTTGTTGTGTGGGTCATAGAGTATCCGCACAGCCCCTGTGGTAATAGTGCTAATTATGCACATATAATTCTATTATAAGGGCACTGACCTCTGTGAAGAAACACGTATAGTCTTTGATAACAGCTGACTAGTTTTCATTATTCATGTTACTTAATTTCCTCTAATGACCGAGGAAAGACCAAATATGAGTCACCAAAACCCATCTTATGAATCAAAGTTTATTTTCTTTTCCCATTTCCACAGGTTTTGTGTGTTTAACCAACATGATAGGAAACTATTACTAATATAATCCTCTTGGGGAGTCTTTGGAAATAAGAGAGGCAAATGTTCAGTTAAAGCACGATTTGCGAGCTCATTTAAAGACATCTAATCCAGGCTGTGGATGACTGATTCCTCTATCTGCTCAAATATTTTAGCCAGCTCTGCTGGGGCCCTGAGGAGCTCTCCTCTCTTTCCTCCTGTGAGTCGGCAGCTGTCTCTGCTGATGCAGTGGCCTTAGATTCATAGCGTCCTACTTTCAGACCTTAAACACAGCCCATTTCCATAATACAGTTGGAGCTAGGAGCCAAAAACGGCATGCTCCTCAGCCACAGGACCACATGGCTCCTAATTCCCATCATTTTAATTGAAGCTGACAGATACAGCTAATTATGCAGAGATAATCTTCTTCATCTGACTAATTATAATTCCCATTAGCCGCTGATAATGCTCATTGAATTAACTTTCTCCAGGAGAAATGATAGATAATAGGAGAGAGACAATCTCATGCCGTTCGCATGTTGGTCGCACGCCATCGGTGTTGCCAAGAGCAGGACATGCTCAGTGAAGTAAATAGGAGCTTGTCTGTCAGCATGGAGTAATCACAAATTACGTCAAAACCGGACTCAGGCTGATGAGATTGAAAAGGTCCCTGAACTGGTATTTTTGAAAACATCAGAAATTACATAAATTGATTGTAAGACTAGGCTATTTATGTGGTGTGGTGGTGCTAAAACCATGCCTGTGTCATTTTCTGTTTTGTTTCTTTGACATGTATTAGGCCTGTGATGGAATGATCCATTCATCTTAACTTAAAAAAAAAAAAAAAGATTCCCATCATGGGAGATTCTGCGAGATGATCAGAGGCTAAAAGAAGGCACCAATCTGTGATCTTAAGTGCCCCATTTCAAAAAAATTAACACAGTCTCTAAGTTCTGAATTCATTCTCCTCCTTGTGTGTGTGTGTGTGTGTGTGTGGGTACTTCATAATTTATGTTCCCTGTAGGGGCCACTCTCTGGGAGACAGGTGCTGTGAGAGTGTGAGGGAGTGCAGCCCCAGGCTGAGACTGAGAGTGTGAACTGAAAGGATGGTGGAGATTACATGGGAATGAATGCAGGTCGTAATGTTGAAAAGCCTCCTCCAGCTTCGGATGGTTCTTCTGAGAAAGGCAGCTAACTCCAGCTTGACATCTTCCAGCTGTCAAAATGCTGCCAGCCTCATACGTGGATCGCCTCCCATGCTTCCAATCCATATTGCACCATGTGTTGGGAATCGAGGTGTGTGTGTGTGTGTGTGTGTGTGTGTGTGTGTGTGTGTGTGTGTGTGTGTGTGTGTGTGTGTGCAGGCATGCGTGCCAGTATGAATCTATGTAAATATTGTCTATTATGATGACTTCATCCATGACTGCATATGGATACTGAAGGGGAAAAAAACTATATACAGTTCCTGCTATGAGCATAACCAAACTATAGGGCACAGATGGGAATACAGCAGAAACTGGAAGAGAATACAGACCTCCACCAATGCCGTAGGGTCACTGATGCAATATAAATTCTAGATGGTGTTCCTGATCACTGATCACCACTAAAATGTAATCATCTGTTCCTTACCCATGCTGTTTGAAAATTTCATCCAAATCCGTGAGGAGCTTTTCAAGTCATTGTGCTAGTCAGACAAACAAACAAACATATGTGAGCAAAAACATAATCTAATAGGTAAATAAATTGACAAATAAGAATAAATAAATACATAAATAAATAAATAAATAAATGCCAACACAAATGAATAAGAAAAACAATTATCATGAGCATGTAAATGTGATGACCACCTGAACTTAGTGCATTCATGAAAATGCCTCTCAGCTATTGCACACAAAACAAAAACAAAACCATCAACCATTCTGGACTAGTTTGATTAGTGACCCATTTATACTGCACTACCATTCAAGCAGAGCAGGGCCATTTAATTCAGCATTTTATATTTTTGGCTTGGGGCTTCCGAATTGTCCCTGGCATAAATTTAACCCTGACCTGCTCTGTCAGTGCAGCAAATCCAAATGGGCAAACTTGCACCATACAAGCTCTCATATCGCCTCTGAACAACAGTGAGCCTGGAGCCATGTCTAATTTGAATACAAATAAATAAAATTTCATTACAAGTCATTCTCACCAAGAGGCTCTCTACATTAGGAGTTGCTGTGTGTAATAGACTCACCAACACCATTTTTTAAAAGAGCCTCCTCAAATCATTCCTTTCATTTTTAAAATATTTTGATTAAATGATACCGAAATTGGTTTGGCAAAGAAATGGATCTCTGTTTGACGGCCATCAGCTAAAGGGTTGGCACTGCGTGTGTGTGTGTGTGTGTGTGTGTGTGTGTGTGTGTGTGTGTGTGTGTGTGTGTGTGTGGTGTGCAATTATGAGCAGTATCACAGAATGTGCCTGGAGCCTGTAAAGGTGCTGTGGTCCGACAGCCAGAGATTAGCGGCTTTAAACTGCCATGTCTCTCAGTAATTACGACTTACACACTAATAGCTCAAGCTGTCATTTTTATGTGGCCTCAGTGTACACATAAATAAGGCTTTATGTGTTTTTATTTCACAGTTGCTGCGCTATGCTATCACAAAGTCTAAAAAGGCCTGTTACGCCTCTTCTCTGGTCCAATTATTAGTCAGTATTGAGCAAATGCGAAACAAGGTCGTTAGCCAAGTGTTTACAATGTATTGTTTGCTATCAGTAGAGGACAGGCACTGATATTAATAAGGCTGTTAAAGAGTGTTTAATCATTTCAGGATTATTTACCTGCTTCACAGGCTCATATTTAAGAAGGTCTAACGTTTTCTGTTTCCGTTGATAAGGACTTTGTTGCCAGTCTTAAAAAAAAAAAAACCTGCATGCATATTCATTGTTTTGCAAAAGACTGGAAGTGTGCTATAACACACACTGACTCACTCTTCTCATTTCACCATAGCCCTCTGTGGCAGATCCTCACAGTATCCGTGTCTGCGTTCATCCAGATTTCTCTGACCCTCTGTGATTATAGCTCTTAATCAACCTCCCTTGTCCTTTTTGCAGGATGAGTGTGTTTGGGGAACACTGTTGGTCTTGCTCCACTCATCAGCGCCGGAGCTCTGCTCTGCTCTGCTCTGCAACCTCACAGGACGGGAGTCATGGGAAAGTGAGTTTGCTGAGGGAGGGCTGGAGAGGCAGCAGCATCACATTAGCATGTAGAGACAGGAGGTTAATAACACCCAGCCCTATTGTGACAGAGATGCCCAGTTGGGCTCTGTGCTAAGTAGAAAGTGCTGATATCCGGATTTCAATAGAGGCATTTTACACCAGAAGGGTGAAAGTGCAATTAGACCTTTTTTTAATGTGAGAGCAGCCTTTCCTTTGAGCATAATTATAGCCAAGGCAGCCCTTCAAAATGCTAGATTGGTGTTTGGAGAATTTCACAAATAAGCAATAACCTGCCAGCAAATACCACCTAATTAAAAATGCAATCAACTTCAAAACAACTTAAAGTCGTGTCATTTAAAGGTGTGAAATGTTTGAATCAGCTGAAAATGTGTATATATATATTTATTTATTTTTTTTTATCCATGAGCTGCACCTCTCACTGAACATTACATTGACATTGGTTTTCTTCAGTTGAATCCTAGTCCTTTAAGAGCTCACTGCGCTTTATTTTGGCATATTCCTGGCAACTCCTGTGAGTAGACGCGCTATAAAGTCTGCAGGCACCAACGCTAGTGTATTAGCAACAGGCAGCAAGTCAGTCTCATCTCTATGCATAATTAGGTCTATTTCTGGAGGTTCAGGTGCTTTTATGGCATTGTGATGTGATGTTGCTATTTGTGGCGCCATGATCAGGATGGTACATGTGCTGTGGGAATTCAGCAGAAAGCTGAGGTGTCATTTAACGTTAGCAAGTCAAAACAAGCTTGTTTGCCAAGAGTGCTGCGGATGGATGGATGAAATGCTGAACAATGTCTTCATATTTCATGTCCTAAATCTGATTGGATCTTGACTGCAGCAGCCACGAACAAAAATAGGCAAAAATAGCAGAAACTCACGGGTCCATAAGAAATGTGCAGTTAAGTGTCATGTGTTTCAGAGCAATAGTTCTTCATTTCAGTCCAACATCTTGAGCAGAGCTTTCACTGAAATAACCCAAGTATGTAGCTTTGTGCGCGAAGCAAAGTCTGAGCAAATAAAAGCTTTTTTTATGACTTTCTGCCTGCCGATAAAGCACCTGAAATAGCTTTTTGTCCAGGGACATTTTAACACCGAGAGTGAGAGAGAATACGGAGGCAGTAATACTGAAAGCCGCCAAAGCACATGGCCATGGAGAGGAAGACATACCAGTTGGAATGTTGTCAGCATGAAGTGATGACACTTAGCTGCGCATGATATATCATGCTCTTCACAGCAACTAAAGGTTGCTGTCATAAAAGCTCCTCCAACAGCTGGTATTTATTGCTTCTATATGGAGTGTACAGTTATATGAAGTCATAGCAAATGCTTACCCTCTTAATGATCCCTTTAGGTAGAACTAATGTTTTACACTTCTGATGTAATAGACCTAATGATTGCTGTAAAATAATTAATCAGTTTTCATAGATTATCACCAGATCTCCACTCATTCTCATTAATTAGGAGCCATCCATGATTTATCAGTACATTACGCAGTGTGCCGGCCCTGACCATTCGTCCACAGAGAGAGGGGAAAGCGCTTCCTCCTTCTCCTGTGGAAAATGCGTGGCACATCCCTCTCTCCCGCTCGGCTCGCCATAATGGATCTGTTAAAGAGCTGGTGCAGCGCCAGCACGGACGGCCCTGAGATTGATGCCTGCGGTCTGCATGAAGCCGATAGGGAACCGGGCCATGACGGGCCGAGTGAGCGGCGCCGCAGGGGGAGAATACACAATGGGATGTCCTGGGTAGTCGCTCCTCACTCCTGGAGCCCAATCTCAGACGCCGGGGTGGTCGGTGAATATTAGAGGGGTTTCGCACACAAGGAGGCCCACTGTGGTGAAGGGATTTGGCTTTCGGGAGAGAAAATGTCGGAGAGAAATGTCCTCCATTCAAATGGGGGCAGTATCTGCAAGGCAGATTTACTAATCATTTTCTACAGCCTGCCCAGAAAAGTCTTCATGGATGGAACCGTGGGACAGCCGGTAATAAGTGTTTCCCCCCACATCTCTCTTTCTCACCATCACCTACATAGTCAAATCTCACACCATAATGACCTGTCCTCCCACTAAAGTCCATTCCAGTAGCTCACTCCCCCACATACATTGTTGTTCTCAGCTGTATGACTGGAGGGCCGCAGCAGAGGAAGGAGTAAGACATACTCGGACAAAAACCCTCGTTAATATTCCAGGTGCTGCCTTAATATCACAGTCCATGTGATACTTTATCTCAATGTGATAATTAACTAACTAAATAATATCCTATAGGCCTATTGTAGTCATAATGACACAATCACACAAAGATGACGCAAACTGCAGTAATAATAAATGAATCATATCATTGATCTGAGCAATGTAGGCATTAGAGTTAGTTTAAATATAAATCTGCTTTGTATGTCTTTAATAATGCTTCCATATATATACTATGAGATCTTTCTTTTTTGTGTTGAGGGGGCTATGCAGTCTAATAAATCCTGTCTAAATCAGGAGTCAATATGCACTGTTTGTCAGAAAAAAAACACAAAAACTCATGGAAAGGTTATGTAATATTTGAATAATGTTCTGCCTCTGTGAGAAAAATAAAGAGGCATCTGGTTTTAAAAACTTTCATTTATCACTTTGACATTTTACTACAAGAAAAAATGAGATTTATAAGCTAATACAAGCTTTCTCAGTCTCTTCACAACTTAAAAACTTCACAACCACATTTCATATCCATGCTGTAAGCCAAAAATATGCAATATACCTCTAAATAAATATATCAATTTATCTTAAAACAAACAGTGTATTTAAGTGTGCTCAGACTCAAATTGTGTGCTGTAGGATATAACGTGAACCATTAAAAATCAACTCTCCCTCTAACATGGTTAAACCTGTTAAAAAATGTCCAACAACTGTCCAAAATTTGCTTATATTATTATAATATCATATAAATACTCTTTTCCCAAGACATGTATAAGAATACAGCCAGGTTTAAACTCAACGCTGAAACAAGATCCATCGTCTGAGCAGCGTAAGGTCTGGCAGGTCTCCCACTGTGCCTGCATTAAATCTCCTCGTCTCATTTATTAATTAGTGTTTGATGTGAAGCAGGTGGTCCCACACACAGGGCCTTGCCATACATTAAAGACTTAGTCTGGTTTGGAAGCGCTTCACTCAGCTCGTGTTCTACTGAGCAGCAGAAGCAAAGAGAAGTATTTGGAGTCCTGCTATGCAGGGACATGTCACATGACACACATAAGCACTTTGAAAGGTCAAACGTACACTAAATGCACCAAAAGATGAACAAATTAAACTGCGATTCACCTGTAGCCATTATTACTACATAGCCACTATCTATCTAACACGCAGTCTCTACAAAAATTAAATGTGAAGCCCTACTGGTGTAAGACTGAAGCAATATTTAAAGGAATATAGAACAACAAAAAAAAAAAAAACACATTTTGTGCTCATCAGATTGGGGTGAACTTAAACTAAATGCTAAATGTGGTGAGCCTTAATGTCGGATTTCTTTATTGAAATTCAGTGAAATCAACAAGACCTGTAATTATCCAGTAATTCGAAGGAAACATTTGAATAAGAAACACCTGCTTAGACCATGGAAATGACATATGAGTTAATATTGGACTTCCTCTATATCGAACTTCACATAAAATAGGCATAGAAATACTTTTCTGACATTTGTTCAGCCTTATGTTTGCTTATATGCACAGCAGTGCCTTCAGGCTTGGATTAAGATTTTCTTCCTCAAAACATAATGGAGTTTGTTCTCATCCATAACAGATTAGACGTGGGCTGATGACAAGCAGGCATAAACGTTTCCTTTAATTTCATCATACCTTTGAAGCTGAGAAACAACACTGCAAAGGAACAGGAATTTTTCTTTTCTTTTTTTTCTTTTCTTCTTTTCTTTTTTTGCTCTGCAGGTGTTTTGTTTACTCATCAACTAACCTTTGGCAACAAAGAATCATGCACAGACGTTTCCATGTTCGACAGCCACAAACACAGCAGTGGCTCTACTCCAAACACACACACACACACACACACACACACACACACACACACACACACACACACACACACACACACACACACACACACACACACACAGCTATATGCGGTTCAGAGCATCCAGACTATTTTCACTAGACTCCACACACACACACACACACACACACACACACACACACACACACACACACACATACACACACACACACACACACATACACACACACACACACACAGCCATACATATACGGTTCAGAGCATCCAGACTATTTTCACCAGACTGCAGTGTGAATGTTTTGGGGACAACCTATTATGTCTACGATTCAGAGACACATTCTTCACAATGCAGCCACAGATGCTGCTCTTTCAGAGGCAATTCTGTTTGTTAGAAAGCAGGGAGGGGGGGGGGGTAGTAGAAAGAGTGCAAATCTAACAATTCTTACAGAACAGCCCCTGGCAGAGCCCCCAGGATCAAATCCAATTCTAGCAAGATACACATTAAGCCCTGTCACTCACAGCACTGTCCTTGAAAAAGAGGACTGTTGATGAGACTGGTGGGGTGGTTCTCCCAGGAGCAGGGATAAACCGCTCCCTCCCTCCCTGGCCCACCCTACTCAGCCTCGGCCTGCCATCAGGCCACAGCCAATCATAATCCACAACCAGCACACACACACACGCGCACAGACACACACACACACACACGCACATACATACACCATGCACTACGTGTGGTTATATATGAGCTTGTATACAAGCACTAAATCTATAGTACCCCCCCACCCCCCCAACCTAAAAGCCCTCTTTGATGCCATAATTAGCCTGTGCCTTTAAGAGCGAGCAGTAGGCCGATATAGAGTTATGCTCATGCAGTGCTAAGTCTATTTACTCTTGCTCTGGACTGGGCTAATTATCTTTGCTACACAACTAATTATCCCGCACTTCAAAGGCTCGCCCTGTGAGGCTTGGTCCCTCTGTTTTCAAGGCAGACAAAATCATGACATTTAGGGATAATTGGCAGAAGCCATGTTGCTTTTTGGCAGAGAGACATAGCCCTTCTGAATGGTAAAACATAAAGAATAAATTGCTAAATAGATTATATTCTGCCATTAGTTTCACTATATCAACATTTTGAATAGCGGTATTGTTTCAGTTTTCTAAACATACTGCTAAATGTTAAGTGTGAACCTCCAACAAAAGACATATAGTTACTGTATTTTAAATATACAGTAACTATATTTAAATACAGTAGCCAAGTCAAACTCTGCAGGTAGTTAGAACTTTCAGAATAACCTGATAACATTAACTTTAAAAACTTATAATATTTGTAAATGTAATTCTTTTGAAGTTGTTTGTTGTCTTGAAATACCTTGTGAATGCACCATCTTTGTTTCTCTCTCCAGTGTCTGAAACCCAGTGCATTAATATTAATGCTCTTAGAGCATCCCTGCCCAAATGATTGTGATAGTCAGGGGATAGGCGGATAGGCCATCTGTAGGGGAAGATGAACTTATGCATACTGTTACTAAATTTGAATAGATTCACAGGCTGCTGGTGTCTAGAGATGTGTGCAACCTTGGGAAACCATCATATTTAGATCTTTACAAACCTGCTCTGAACTTCTTGCACAATGTGAGTTTTAATCACTTAAAAATGATGAAATTCTGCACCTTGCAAACATGCCTTTTCCAATGTTTTTTTTTAAAAAATAGGTCAATTAATGAAAATCTTAGGAAATGGTATTTGGTGTCTTAATAGGGCAAAACAAACAATGCAATGCAACATTAATCATAGCATTATGAATTCTACTGCAAATTCAATTGTAATACCAAGATACAAAACAGGTTTCTGATAGAAAGTTGGTTGTAGAAAATCCTTTAGCCCTCTGCAGTCACTGGAGCTTACCTGCTAGCTTGCATCAGGCAGTTGTAAACAGTGAAGAGGGGTCTCCGTAGAGCATCAGGCTAATTAGCGGCCCTCAGCTCTGTCAAAGTCATTTGATGACGCTGATGTGCCAGATTGATATTCATGCCTGACTTGCTCCCCTCTCCACCTGAGCGGCGGCGGAGTGTTTGCTTCTCCTCCTCGTGCAGTCAGTATGGTCGGATAAAGAGCCCTGGAGGAACATCTGTGCAATTCACTCTTATTGACTGGAGCACTTCACTTGCCTCCTCACTCTCAATGCCATATTGCCCCTTATACAGCTACAGGATGGATCCTTATGGTACAGGTAGACCTCCAAATAGCACAGGTCAGCCACTGAGTTGTCATCTGCTTATGACCAGATTAAATATAATATATGCATAAATGTGTATACTCTCTTTAGAAGGTGAGTAAATCATCTATTAGGAACTTATTTATCATTATCTAGTCCCTTCACAGAAGCTCTCAGTGCTGTATGCTTGGGGTCCTTGAGGCTTCCACAAGAATCCCAACAGTATACCAAAAAAACATTTTTAAAATCAGATTAAATTCAAAATAAAATGAAGTGTTTTGGCAGCCCTGAATAAATGAAAACAAATGAAAACATTCACATATTGCACATTGTATTTTTAAAGTAAGGACTGTGCAGGCTGTTTCTGTAGATAAATCAGACAAATGAGTTGGAGAGATTCCCACTGCTATCTCTGATTATGCAGAGAGGGGTAGAGGAGCACACATTGGGCCTTTGGGATACATTACACACAACAGGCAAACATATTGAAGCTTTGGACTGGAACAGGTGAGCTCACTAAAACACCAACAACAGCACGCTCGCTCAGGACTGACCAAAGAACATATTCAGCCCTGGAGGATAGATGAGAAAACATCTGGTGGCGCTGACTCTCCTCTCTCTAAAACATAACAGAATGGAATGGAATGGAAATTGATTTATTTAAAACAGGGTCAATGCGCACACACACACACACACACACACACACAAATTAATTAATCTTAACACAAGAAAATATGTCTTGGTCCAGGTCATATCAACAATTGCTAATTTGCACCATGTAGTCTTGGGCAGCTAGGACAACATCAATATTATTTTAATCACAGGATCAAATTGACAATTCTAATAATTATCTACCTCCAAAGCCTATCTTTATAGTTAGGCTTATAGTTCATATTTGTGAATTTTCCAGATTGAAGAAAAAAAAAACTTATAGTTACAACCTGTTGGAAAACATTTTAGATGACTCCCAGCTATCTCATGTGGGCCCAAAGTAAGTAGGCCTTGTTCATAATTGCAATTAGTATAACATTATAAATAGATAAGATGTTAAGCAATATTTAGTTCTTATCTTCATACAGTGGTGAGCATGAGTGTTCCAACACACCAACATGAGTAGGCTATTTCTAATTGGACAATTGACATAAAATTTTAGCATTAGCAATGAACACCTAGAAAGCAGTAAACCAAAGATAAACCAATCTATCAGTGTTTTTTTGTTTGTCTTTTCTTGTTTTGTTTGTTGTGTTGTGTATATCAGAACATTTCAGTCTGAGTGAAGGGAAAAAGCAATAACCAGACAGTTACAACCTTTTATTGTTGCTATATACAACTGTTTAAGATATAGTCAAAAACTATCTACCCTTCTAAGCACCACTGGGGCCATTATCTGCAAGTGGTTGAAACATTCAACTGTCAACTTGACACCTGCAGAAGTCCTTGCAGGTTTCCTATTCTGGAGTCAAATTAGTTAGAGGACTAACCTACCTGAAGACTCAAGGACCACTCAGAGAGATTTGGAGGACTTGGAGAAAAATGTGTTACAGAGAAATCAATATGACACACATATCCCACATTGAGGCAATGGTAGTAGAAAACGCTGCATTGTTTTCTTTGTAACAAACGTACTTCATGTAGCTCTTTCTGAGTGGACATTAGCTCTTGAGCAACACTTCTGACTATCCCTGTACTCCCTGACTGAACAACGGTGAGGAGATTCTGTGAGTGTCCAGTTAATGGTAGCCCGTAGGGCGTTGCTCTTCCCAATGGTGCTTAAAGGAGGGGTCTAGGGTTTAGTAATACACCTGTTAACAGTTGTGTGCATTTGCAACAATATGCTTGCAAATGTCCCATGTAATTCTCCACTATTGCCACCATGAGACATTCTTGTGACACTCCATATTGAAAACCTTTTTGTGGCCCATCAACATGTACTAATCTGGCTGAATTCATTATGCATAGATAGGAGGCGGAATTACCTTGAAATGACTAACATTACAGTTAATTCCTAGTCTTTTCTGGTCCTAGTTTAGTACTTCTTTCTTGCTGCATTCACTCCTTTCTCCCCCCTCCATTTTCATATTAATTTCACATGAGGATATTGTTATAAAGATCTGACTTCTTTACTTGAGTAAACTTCTTCGGTCTGGTCAAAATTTCACATTTAGGGTCATCTCTAGCTAACCAAGAGGCAGAAATATCTGCACTATAAACAATGTTGGCATGTTAAATACTTGGGATACACACTATATGGTACACATACTAAAACATACCTTCCAAGAACAATCCAGTGCTCAAGTGGATGCGGCAGAAAGTCTCCCACAGAGCTCTACTGCCCCCTACTGGTGAAATATAAACATAGCTTCAATCCAACTATGCTATTTATAGCCACACTGGCAGACTGTTTTACAGACAAAACGCAACAAATCAGTCAGGTTTATATCCTGTTGTTTTATTATCAATGAATCTATAAAAAAGAAAGAAAAAAAATCCCAGCACTCACTCTTATAAAAAAGGTCTAGAGACATGATGTAAAAAAAAAGTAAAAATAAAAAAAAAACCCTACCCACTGCTACCCAGAACAGAACTAAGTGAATGAAATGAAGTATACAGTAAAAACCGTCAAAGTTACCAGATACTGTTAATAAAAAAGGCAACTGAAAATATCCACCATAAATGTGCCTTATTCCCTATCAATTGTGACACTCTCTTTTTATATAAAGTAATGCAAATACTTTACTTGACAATAAATAACACAGGCACGTCATTCTACATCTATTCTGAAGGTCCCATAATACAACCAAATCAACACCTTGTTTAAAAAGACAGTATACAAAAAGTAATGTCACTCGCACCACGCAAATTTGTTATTTAAAAATAAAAAATTAAATTACATTTGAAAAAAAAAAAAAAAAAAAAAAAACACACACACACACATGGAAAAAAAGGAAAATCTGGGCAGCAAGATTTCTTGTTAGACCATTGCTTTTCTTTTGGTTTTAACACATTTTCCATTTTCATAATAACCGATGACTTTCCCAAGTGAGCGTCCAAAGAATACAGATATATATTTAGTTATATAAATATGTACGAACATAATATACTAAAACTTATAAAAACATTCTGCATTACAAAAACATTAATGCCAAAGGGAAGCTTATGTGTATAAACTTCAATAAATTAAATCAATTTAAGATAGTAAAATAAAGACATAAGGGAAAAAATACTTTCCAAACATATTCAAGCCATAATCTCAGCACTGTTTCTCAGCTTGGGCTTGACATTCACAGCAACGGCGAGGAATGCACCGTAGAACAACTCAGAATTCACCAAAAGTATAAATACTACAAATATTCATGTACAGTACCAATTCTTTTTCTACACAATAAGTTAGTGTCCAACTGATTTACAGTTATTTACAGAGTCTGTTAAATATGTTTTTGTTTTTTCTTTTCCCACCACAAGGGGAGATGAAGTGAATGAGGAGTGGACAAAATAACGATGGCCTTGGCAGTGAAGATTGTAGCAGTCACACAGCACAGTTATGGAGATGGACAAACGGACACATTCAGTAAGCAGCAACTGGAAGAAGGGTGAGGCCAGGGCCAAGCAACCACAGTGAGGTTCTGGGAGTGGGGGTGGGGGCATCCAGGCCTTCCCAGGCCATCTGAGAACCATTGTGTAAACACCAGCATATGAGCCATGCTTGGGACAAGCGCCACCCTGACAGCAATTATCACTGTGGGTGCTTGTTAATCAACGTCACTGAGATCGCTGACAGGCTCGTCCTGTACTCGGCTTAGGTGGTTCATAGCACGGCTGAACGCAACCTGCACGGCTTTCCGGACCGCAGACGTACGGCCTTCCATCATTTTGATCTTGTCGATGGTCTTGTCCATACCCAGCGGGACCATCTTGGATCTAGGTAGCCATTGCCTAGGAAATGAATTGGAAACGGTTGCTGTTAAAAGGGTCACAGAATGGGTTGAAGTTTCCAGGTTGGCCTCAAGAGGGAGCTGAATCTCAGTGCAGCATCAAAGGCTACTACTGGGGGAGAAATCAAACGTATGCTATGCGCAATGACACTCACCAGCTGCGTTTGTTGTCGAAGAAGAGGACGAGGAAGAGCTTCTCTTCGGACTTGTACTGCATCTGCTCGCCGATCCTTAGCACGTCCAGAGGGGGCATTGGAATGGACACCCCGTTGTGCTGGCACCCCACTCGAGGCATGTGAGGGTCTATTATCTGAAGGAGGCATGGCATGGAGGTTACACACATTTGGCAAGCTGCGGACAAGGCTGGCCCAGCACATAACAACTTGTACTTGTCACAAAGCGTGACATGGACATCTGAAGGGCTTGCCAATGTTGACACTGCACTGCAGCCACCCCTTCTCTGCCTTCAAGGGAATAATGCTGCCCCCTAGTGGCTAACACATGATCTGGGCCTCCTAGTAGAATTTGGACTACAACTGACTAAACACTCCACTCAGGAGAAATCAGTGTTGGTGTCTTACGTCACGTTTATCAAGTACAAGTTCACATTCAACACAAAAAAGTTGATTAGGAATGTGTGGGGGCTGCAAGTGTGTTTGTGTGTGTGTACATAGGATACTAGAAGTGTGAGAGTGTGTGTGTCTCAAAGGGAGGCAGAAAGAAGGGGAAAGAGGGAGAGGAGTCCATTCGTGCAAAGGTCCACAAGAGGCAGCAAACTGGAGGGGCGAAAAAATGAGATGGTCAGTTTGACACATGCACGCGTTCACACTCACCAAGGCAGGGTAGGAAGGATATCCGCTACATTTTGCCCAAACTAGTTTTAGAGGTTCCAGAACAACTGTTGCAGCACTAGCGGGCATCCAAATATTGCTGTTGCCAACTTCTATGGAAGCAGGAATAACGACAATCAAGTTATGTGGGGTTCACTGCAAACAGAGCAAAACACCTCCAAAGCCATGCTTATAGTGACAGAGCCCCATACCCACATCACCCAACATCACATCACCACACAACACAACACAACACAGTACAGCTCCACAAGAAATACACAGGCCATACATCAAAACATGATGCTGACAACATACCAATTCAATTCCAGTGATCAATAACAATGCAAATATTATAATGAAAAGCGTTAAAAAAAAAAGAATGGAAACTGTTGTCCATTTATCATGAATTGTGTATTTGGAAATGTTTTAGGATTCAGACTAAGTGACGGGCAAGTGAATGAGAGCAAACATACTGTGAGGAGAAACCGAAACTACAAGTGAGTTCCCCTCCAAGTGCCTGTCACTTAGCCTGAGTGGACGCTAATGCTGCAAACACATCCACAACCACATGCACTCCACTGCATGGAACCTGCCAGCTCCTCCACACGGCCAACTCACCAGCAGCTATCCTTGCAGCTTTGGCAAAGTTCCCCGTCTCAATGCAAGCGATCAGTTCGTTTTTGTCATCCACGGTATTTCTCCGCACCAGCGCTGGTTTCCCCTTCCCACATTTTGGAAGACTCAGGACGGAGCTGTTGAAACAAGGGGGGCAGAAAGAGAAAGTAGAGTGAAACTGACTATTTACTAAGGGTAGGTGATAGATATTATATGCGATAATATACCGCATTTTTCAACGATGTGCAAATCAATATTGGGTTTTTAAATGACTTCAAATCAAAACTAAATGACCATACAGAAGGTGCTTGCTACAGCAGAGCAAGGCTCACAGACGTAACCAGGGCGATGTGATCATGTGACCTCTCAGCAGAGTGCCACAGAGGGCATGGGCACATGCGCAGGCATCTGCAGCCCACTAACTAGGAAATGATGGCCAAAAGTCAGTTACTTTAGCACTGCAGTGGCTTGGCTTTGACTGACATGGGGTAAAAGAATGTCAGTGTCAAAAACCTGTTGCTCTGAAACACACCACCAGAAATAATTACCTCAAACCATCTAGACTAGAAAGTAGGCTGTGGACGCTGTGTTGGGAGGTAGGCAACACTCATTAATGTTTACTTTCTATTTTTAAATCTAATCTAGCCTTATTAATGTTGATTTACTGCAGGGCAGAGCATTTTCCTTGTATAGGGAGCTAATGGCCAAAGATGACTATATGACAATTCAGGCTGTGAAGAATTATATGGTAACATTACAATGGCTCATGAAAACATAAGGCTTTATGAAGGCATAATGACCCTTTATGAATGCATTTAGTGTTTCATGAATACTGGGTTCCTTTAAAGGTTTATCCTGTTTTCCTTATACATTATGTCCCTTACCGTGATTTTTAGAAGGTTTATAACTAACTTTTTAAAGAATCAGTATCGTCAAAATCCAGAATAATGTGGAGAGAGTTTTTTTGCCCATATCACCCACCCCAACCAAAGACTGCAGGAAAAGGTGGAGTGCTGTTGAGCAAGAGGAGTTATGTTTTGTGTTTTGTATGTGGCACCCACAGCACCCACCTGGAGCTGCCTTGCACACTGCTGCTGGAGGACATGCTGGACTCAGACGCACACCTGCGACGGGGCTCCAGCTGCCTGCTGGGACTCAGCTCCTTCTCCTGGTCCATAGAAAAGCCATTGGACAGACCTGCACTCACACGACGGGAGAAAGGCTTTTTAGTCACTATACAGCAGCTGGTAGGTTTAATGTCTGTACAAACTCTCCTAGTGATCGTGCTCTTCTGCTTTAATGAGCATGACATTATGTCCAGTCTATGCAGATACTACAGATCGCTAATTCTATAGGTGCTACATATATGTGTGTGTTACATATAAACATGCTAGAGTTATTAAAATACCTAAATGATGAGTATACTATTTGCTGTCTGTCTCACCTGTGTCTAAGCGTTTGATGGGGGACTCGTCCTCCCCCTCACTGTCGCCGCTGGGGCTGCGGGTTCGTTTCCTGGGCTGCAGGAGCGTCTCCAGACGGGGGATGACCACCGACAGGAAGGTCTTGGTGCCGAGCTGTGGACAGGCGGCGGGGGCCTCCACGCCTCCTCGCCCAGACTTCTGAGGGCTCATACTCTTGGACTTGCGAAAGAGCACGGCGGTGCGTCTGCTGACCGGGGCAGATGGCTCGGCGAGGGTGGAGGTGGCCACCACGCTGACATCGCTGTCAGAGAGAAGCAGGTGGTCCTGCGAGTGTCCGTTGAGCGTCTCCTTGGGCACCGAGGTGCTGCCCTTGTCACGGTCAAACTTCACCCGTTTGGGGCACTTGTCAGGGCTGGAGTCGATGGGTTTGAGGGTAGGGGGTTCCGAGTTGCTCTCGGAGTTTGTCAGTGGAGGCAAGGTGTCCGAAGGTTCAAGTTTTGGGGGAAGAGACTTATCTCCTGCAAACAAACAAAATGCTCTGTCAGAGCTGGGCGGGGGATCAAAGGAAAAGAAACACTCCATCCACTGACAAACTAGAAAAGCGCTCAGAGAGCGCAGACCTACACCAAGGCAATGTGGTCACAGATGGTTTTCTAGATCACCGATAGCTGCCAAAATCAGTTCTTAATCATCCCAATACACACGTTGTCCAAAAATTTCATCCAAATCCATGCAGGACTTTTCGTTATGTTGTACACAGACAGACAGACAGACAGACAGATAGACAGACAGACAGACAGACAGACAGACAGACACACACACGCCGGCGAAAACTTAACCCCATTGGCAGAGGTAATAAACACAGCCGAACAGTTTCTCTGTAACTTGCATGTGTACCAGTGGTTCTGTTGCATAACCATAAGTTGAAACCTACCTTCTTCTGATGAGGCCGTCTCAACTGGCGGTTTCTTTTCTGTGGGGGCGGGCAGCGTTTTCTTCTGAAGACTCATCTCGTTCCTGATGTCGTTGATGGTCTTCTTGAGCAGCTTTAGGCGCTTGCTGCGCGATGGGCTGGACTTCATGGCTGTGGTCAGGTCCAGTTTCTCCAGCAGCTCACGCAGCTGCTCTTCCAGGGACATGTGCGCGCGGTTGGCTGGGACCAACAGCCGGTCAACTGGAAGACAAACAATGACCATTCATCAACACAACACAACACACACACACACATACAAACGCACACATGCGCTCCAGAGCAGCAGTCTGAAAAGCACAATTTGGATGAACTGGACCTGAAACAGAAAGGACTGTAGTGTCCCCCTGTCCAGACAGATGCAATATACTAATACGATCCTGGACAGTGAACTGGGTTTGCCAGTTTGTGACCACTCTACACAGAAGTTACTCATTGGCTGCAACTCAATGTATCCCCTCACCCCTCAAAGACTAGACTTAGAATGGACACTGAGATTCCCTCTTTGTCCAACATTATTTTAAAACCTGCCCCCCACACGGTGTGTTCAAGTGTTGAATGTAGATTTGTCTATTTACCGTCGTCCCATGTGAAAGGGGCTTGTGCCTCCAGCTTGGGCTGCTCAGGCAGGTGCAGGCCACTTTCTCTGTCAAAGCCGATGCGCTCCACATCTTTCCTGGTCTTCCTCAGCAGTGCTCCGCCGTGGTCTCGGAGGCGCACCGCTGCTCGGTAGAAGAAGGTGTCCTTGGCATTGTACTTCATACAGTTGGCAATGATCAGATTGAAGTCTGCCTCAAACTCGTCCAAGTTGCAGTAAGCGTGGGCATCGATGCGTTGCCTCATAGTGGAAAAGTCCATGGGGTGTTTAATGTGATCAAGGTAGTCAGGAACCTAAGAGATTACAATAGATTTAAACAAGGGTTGTATTTCACTTACAGTCAACACCATCATTCCACATGTGTATCCAGCATGCAAATGGGTTCATCAAGCATAGTTAAATCTTTGCTTGGCTAGGTGTGACTTCAAGAATGCGATGCTAATCATAAAGCTGTATTACTTGTAAACATCAAAGGGCATTTCATGACTTTTCCAAAAATAATAAACATATTTGCCTACTTACTTCAGTAAGGCTAACAGGCTGTGCAAAGACCTTGGCCTGGTCTTTCTCCTGCAGTTGGTCTAGCACTGCACGCAGCAGGATGCTGAACGGGCTGAGCTGCACCTCCAGAACATTCTGCTGTAACCTCATCTAGCATGAGACAAGAAAGCACAAAAACCACCTCCATCACTAACACAGTCATTCACAAGAGACAAGAGATGTGTTCAAGTCAAGCGTTCATAAGATATGCGTTCATCAATATATGTGATTACCAACCATGAGAAATAACACCGAAAAATATACCTCTTCTCTTTTCAGCTTCTCTCTCTTGCGGATGAGCTCCAAAAGTAGTCTAGCACGTTCCAGGTCATGTCGTAACCGATGCCACTCCTTGAGCTGTTCTTTTAAGGCCCGGCTTTCCTCCTCACTGTGCTTCTGCATATCAGTGATCAATACGACACGGTTATTCCAACAAAAGACATTTGAGGATCCACTAATGAATGGCTGCAGTTCAACTCCACTTACCGGTGGTGGAGTTTTCTGTGGCTGTAAGCAAGACTGAAGGCGTCTTATTAGTGGTACTCCATTCCTAGATTGCCTTTTCAGAGTCCAGTAATTCAAGACCAGCTCGACAAATACCCTCTTCTTTTGAAGAGAAACCTGATTGAGGATTGTGTTTAACCTGTTGAGAAATGGAAAAGTAACAAATTGCTAGTATCCATGTGAGTGTCATGTTTGTGTTATGTTTTGCAATGCCCCCCCTAAAGACTTATACAAACTAGCTTCAACACAGCGCACTTCATTCACCACATTCTATTAGCTTCGTTTTCAATAAATGCCACACACCAGTGTGGAAGTCCGCTGTCTTCAGTTACAATTTCATTCTATTTTTGTCAGTGCCCCCCCGTAAATTCCATCGCTTACTGAATGGCTTTAAATCAATTTTCAGTTTAAAATGTTGGTGCTGGTATATGTGGCCAAGTGGCCAATATTATGGCGCATTCGTGTTGAAGCCAGTGGACAGACATTTTAAACAGACATACCTTTGGGGAGGAAAGCTAGGCACAGACACACTTGGGACAGCATTCACTGGCTCTGGCTCAGCTTTCTTGCACTTCTTTTTCCTGTGCTTCCCTTTTAATCTTGTCCTCTTGCATTTTTTTTCTGCTGTCTTACAAAGTCCATTTTTGGTTTTGGCCTCTTCATAGATAGTAAGAGGTCTTCGAACACAACTGTTGGGAGTGTGAGCGTCACAATACGCTGTTTTCTTTACAGAGAAGGTGGGTGTTTCAGAATCAGTCATTTCTTTGATGGGTTCCATCTTCATAAAGAGGCCATTCTTCTGTGCGCAGCTGACATGAAATGCAGTGTAGCAGTTGGCTTTGTGGCATTGGATGCAGGCACCAACACCTTTCTCCTTGCAGAGGTAACAAGTAAGTTTCCAGCGGGCAGGTGGAATGTTTGCCACGCCATCTATGGGCTCAATAAAGACTGTGTTAGAGAAGCCTACCTCAGGCACCCAAAGAGCACAAACAACATGTCCCCAACGGTCATCATCGGTCTTCTTGACAGCACCACCTTTGTTGGGACAGAGAATGCAGTCTGCAGGCTGATTGGGAGACTGAAGACAGTGGCGACACAGCCACTGACCCTCTGGAATATAGGGCACACCGTAACACTCCTGGTGCACGGCCAGGTTGCACATGTCACAAAAAGGATGGCATTGCTGTTCTGACATTCGCCATCCATGCAAATGCAGCATACTGCATCTTCATCGATAAGTGACTGAGGGTCCCCTTGACTCTGGCTTTCAAAGAAAGACTCTTTCTCAAAGCGGTCCACCAAGAATTCAAACACATTTTGGGAGACTTGGCTGTACCCCTCACTCCGTCTCTTCTCATTGACTAGCTCAAGCCATGCATAGTCCTCCTCATCCATATCATATTCCACTTCTTCATCAAGCTCCTCTGCAGTCTTCTCAACATACTTGTAATATGCTGGGGGTCGGCGGGGTACTGCTGGCAGGTTGTACTCAACATTACGAATTCTAGGTTCAGGAAGTGAAGTACTGCCAGGCGTATGTCCACTATGTGCATTAGTCAGAGCAGCATTTTTCTTCTGCTGGTTATTCTTTAGCCTGACAGACCTCAGGAGAACCTGTTGTGGTTTTTCATTGTTCTCTTTGTTGCTGGTGCACTCCAAGATCTCTTGAGCAGTTGGATCATCATCGGTAATGATGTCTAACTTGTCATATATACTAATGCGATGCACCCGACCATCAATCTCCAGTTCAACCATGCGCTGTGCCTGTGCATAAGTCAGAGTCTCTCTGTTGGGTGATGGTTTGATTGGAGAAGAAGGCCGCGGAGGTGCCGGAGCCTTGTGGTGCCGGGCTTTCTTTCTCATGGTGACAGCTTAAAAAACTGAAGAAAAAGTAAGAAAAATACATTTGCATTTAATACACATGTGCTGATCAAAAAGAAAACAGTATAATGACAATAGCAATGTGAATACTGACACTGAAGTCTTTACATGAT
>JAODXP020000026.1:1456160-1488520 GCA_027497455.2 Sardinella longiceps
TAATATAATAGCATTATTCTCGAAATCCTTCATTAATAATACGCTGTTTTTACCTCAGGCGATGTTTTGAGCAGCTAAGACAGTAAAGAACTTGAGGTTCAGTTAACCAATCGGAACGTTTTAGCCGTTACTTGACCACGCCTCTTGCAGATCCGGTAACCCTTGCAGATCAGATACCCACACGAACACCTTCCATGTGTAGGAGCATGGCAAACTTACTTTAGTCCTGGAGAGAAACTACGGATTGAAGATGGTGCTGCTGCCCAATCAAAAAGGATTCAGGAATGCCAGCAAGTTCACAGTAATGGCAGGAACTCCAATGCGGCTGCTGGATCTTTTGCTTGGCAGTATGGAGATGGATGCTCCAGGCAGTGATCAAGTTGTGCCCTTCATGAGAGACTTCCTGCTCACACACCTAATTTATCTGCCTGCTGAGCACCTGTGCTCTGCTCTGCTAAGTAACTACCAGGCCTTGTCCGTGGCACCGAAGACAGCCGTCGCACAGCAGACGCAGAGTAATCATCCAACTGGTGGTGGAGTGGGCAGCGCTCTATGGCCTGCTACTGATGGGGGATCCCACAGTGGCACACTTCCTAAAGAAACTGAAGGCTGAGGTGAGGAGTCATCCATTTTTCTTTGCACTGTTCAAGGACCTCATGATGGAGAACTACAAAAGAATGCATGGAAATGGATTTCGTCCCCGGTTCAACCGCCATGACCCAGATTGGTTCCTGTGCTATGAGAACAACCCATGTGTGAGAGTCAGACCAATTAGGGCAATGGTTGAAGTGGCTCACCAGATCTATCTCCCTGACCATACATCTGTTCGTCTGAAGGTACCTGCCAATGCTTCAGGAAGGGATGTGATGTCAGAGTCGGCCAAGGTCAACCCAATGGGAGGCTACAACAGGAGTGGAGGAGGAGAAGGAAGTGGGCGTGTGCTCGTCAAGGTGGACTGATCAGGTGAAAGGGCAAAGCTGTTGATGGAGACCAGGGGCGTGGCCACCTCACTGAAGCAAATGAGAAGCTCTTCCTTTCTCCGCCTGAGCTGATTGATAGACAGACACCTGCTAATGTCCAGCTGGGCCCTGCGGTGAGCACTACTGGCCCCTTGGAGAGAGACAGCTCTGAGAACACATGACTGCCTATGACTGGGAGCTCTTTACTGCCCTACACCAGTCAGAGCTGCTCTTCTCAGTCACGAGACAGGAGAGACATTCGCTTATCACCATGGCCAATTTGGACCGCTTCCTTCATCGCTTTGACCAGGTCCAATACTGGGTCACCACAGAAATATGCCTGTGCAACGACCTGACCAAGAGGGCGGCATTAATCATGAGATTCATCAGTATCGCCACCATACTGAGGTACATGAGGAACCTGCATTCCTTCTCTGCCGTGCCGTTTGGTCTGAGAAACCGTGCAGTAAGGAGACTCCATGAAACCTGGGCAAAAGTTCCAGAGAATTGGATGAAGATGTTCAGGGCTCATGAGAAACTGATGAATCCCAGTGAAAATCACCAGGAGTATCGGAAGGCGTCGGCTGACCTTAGCCCCCCTTATATTCCTTTCACGCAGCTACTGCTGAAGGATGTGGTTCTCATCCATAAGAGCATTGGGAATTACACCGATGGCCTGGTAGACTCTGTGAAAATGAGGACAATAGAGACAGTGCAAGTCACGTAACAATGACCCCCCCCACCGGGGGGAACTGAGTCCTCGGCTCCCATTGACTTTGCATTGGAAAATGGTGTCGTGCCGACTTTTGAGTTGTAGGCTATATTAAAAAAAACAAATGATGACTAAATGTTTTTGTGTGACAAAATGAAGTGAAGAAGTGAACAAATGAAAGAACCCAAAGCTTCAATTTTATAAGTTGCCAAACCGAAATACAGAACCTATCAGGAGAATGAAATTGCTACAAGCCATCTGAGGGATACGGTCTATGGATATTATCATATTAAATAGAAGACAGAAAGTTGGGTGTCCTGAACTGAGAGTAGGTTTAGCAAGCACTTCGACAGTAAGGTACAGTAGGTTAAATATTTCTTGAGGTCAACATTAGTTGGGCTATTATATTTGTTAAATTAGCCTACACTAGGCTAAAGCATTTTGATACTTTTGGATGTTATAGCAGTTAGCTATCGATAAGTAGCTTGTTTGGCTATACATAGTAATTCCGTTTACATTATGTTGCCACGACATTAACTTACCAGCTGAACATTACGGTGAGAAACGTTTCGGTTTCCTGTACTTAGGCAAAAGCCTAAATACTGTTTACTTCATCAAGGGATGTACAATGTAATAGTTTTAGGCTCCAGACTAGCTGAAGGTGTACTTAGCAATGCTAAACATCGTCATGTTTGCAAACGTTTTCTGGGCAGATATGGCGTTATGATTTCGTGATCCGGTAGCTGATTGGTAGCACAGAAATATCATGATTCATGTTAGAATTAGGATGCTAATATACTACTGTTTAAGTCTACAAATATGTCCCACAAATATACTGTCATTTTGAGTTGAGTTGTTGGTTTCGTAGCGATCAACATGGTTTTCAGAATGTAATGCGCCGTCTTTGGCATAGGGAAGCAGTATAACGTTTTTATCTGCTTCATAGATTTTTTTACAAGGTTAGTCAGTCTATTTAACTTGCATACTGGGTTGTACTCTTTGTTGACAGTGGATTTTGTCATGAATGGATTTTAAGGGCATTTCTCATTTCTTCCCAAAAAGTCAAAAGTGAGGGCACAACACCTTCCCAATGCAAGTCAATGGAGAAGCCCCCAGCTGCGGACTTGCAGCCTCAATGTGGGCTGGGCTCAATGTTGAGCACAACCCTCATCGCTAGCTTCAGCCTATGAGCGCGGGAGCGTGTCTATGTTCCCACAGCCCTACCTTCTCACATTTCTAAGAGTTTTTTTTTTTTCATTCTTCAAAGTCAGGTACTATATTCCCACATTTCTACCCCTGCCTGGTAGACCCCCTATATAAGTTCAAGCAAGATTCGATCTTGGTATTATTTGCCCTCAATGGTGCCTTCCAGGTAGTGGGGTTTAGTTTTGCATCCACATTCCACAACGATTTTATATTCATCCACCTCAGCGATCATTTTTGAAATCGACCTCAGCAATAATTTTTGGAATCAGTTTCAGAATCCTCCATTCTAATGTGAACGGAAGGGCTAAATGGATAAATATTACCTGTGTTGGTGTAGACATGCCCTTATCGGAACATATTGCTGTGGGAAAAAAATCTTTGTAATGTGAGAGCATGCGGGGCTGTGGGAACATAGGGCCCAATTTCCCAAATTTCCTAAGAAATGTGGGAACATAGGGCTGTGGAAACATAGGGCTTAATTTCCAAAAAATCTGTCAAAAATAAAAATTCTTAACAAATGTGGGAACATAGGGCTGTGGGAACATAGAGCTGACCCCATGAGCGCAACGCCTGGTCGAAAATCCTTTCATCCTTGGCTATTGTAAAGTTGTGCGTGTTTTCAGGGCCATGACTGAGAATGACTATATTTTCCTGGGGAGAGCGAATGGTTAAACTATAGGGCCTATGCGGTCAATGAGGGCTGAGGGGTCAGGTTTCCCCCTGGGGGGGGCGTGGTCTTCAAAATGTGAACGTGGGGCGATTTCAAACATCCGGGAATTTTGGCATTATGACATGTGTGACGTCCAGTTTGGGGGGTAAACGAAAGATCGGAAGACCATTCAAATTAATGGAGATGAGGAGTAGCAAGTACACTTAACACCTTATTATAATTTACCAGGCCATCAAACAATATGATGAACATAGCGTTTTTTAAGACTTACTTTCACCCAAATGATTTGTGGTCAGATTAAATTTAATTCGCAGCCAAATTCGTCTGCAGTGTCCTGATGTTGCTGACTAACTCACATATTTGCTAATGTTAGCGTTAGCTCCGGTTAGCTTGCTAATAGGCAAATTGATTATATTAGAGAAAAACAGCTTACTAGCTGGTCTTACTTGTTGACAGCAAGATCGTATGAACATGCTAGAATGTGAATGTTGCCATGTTAATAAATTTAGATGTGTTCAGAAGCCTACAGAAGTGCCGTTTTGACGGTTAACTTGCTATAGGCCTATAGCAGCTAACATCCATAGACAACAGCTCTAAGCTGTGAAGAAGTTCTGTGCTTCCTTTGGTTAACGGAAAAATATGCAAAATTTAAACACTAAGTTTGAACATCCTTGTCGAACCTTCTCGGACGTATTATAAAGGCTGAGAGCGCTGGAGTGTCTGAGATCGATGTCTTCAAACTGGTGCTCTTTTGAAGTCGAGCAAAAAGTTAAGTTCAAAAAAGAACTTTTGAACTTGACTTAAACATTGTTTGGTGTACAATAGTGTGTGAGTTTCTATGTGAGTAATTATTAATCTGAATAATTAAATTAATTGCATTTAGGGGCGTTGTTGAATCAAACAGGAAGCAAAACCAACACAAAGTTATGGTATTTAGGCTAGCTTTTTAAGCTATATAGCCAGGCTATCGCCAAACTAAATAATCTCAAGTGATATTTAGTCTGGAGACCCACGCACATTTTCTTGCAGTGTAGGCTAAGCGTCATTTATGATTGTCCAGACGTTTCGTTTTTGACATGCCTCATTCAGTTAAGGTGCCTACACATGAACAGCTTCAAAACGCTTGTGACGCGCGTTGGGTAACGAATTTTCTATGAAGAAGCGTCAAAAGCTGCTGCTTCGGTCTTGGCGTCGTGTTGTGGCCGGCGTTGGCGTTTTTAACGCGGCGCTCAAAGTTCAACATGGTTTAACTTCGACCCTTTTGACGCTGACCTTTCGGGGTTGAAGTAGTGTTTTTAGCAGAAATAAACTAGCAGGCTATTTCATCCATGTTACAGCTCTCCTAACCTCCGGTATATTAGTCAAATGTAGAATTAACATTTTGGATCAAGCGTCGCGCCTGCTGCACTAGCCTTCTAACAGCAATCGAATTAACTGAAAGAATTTCGAACAGCATAGACCTAACTCGAATGCAAAACACTTTAGCCTACAATGAGTCAGTGTAACCTCAGATCAAGTTCATTCAGTGTAAAGTGCCTGTTCGCTTCTGCATTCGCGTTCGGTCTATGCTGTACCAAATTATTTTGTTCCACTCGCTCACTAGTGCATTTAGCAAGCTCTTTCAACAGGACTATGCTTGAATTCACTTTCCTTTAAGTAAATTTGAAAAAATGTGGGGTTTTTTTTCTTTTACTTGGGTAAATTTTTATGGCTACTTTTACTTGGGTAGAACTTTAGGTAGAGTTGTATGTCTCGAGACCGGTCTTGGTCTCGTCTCCAGACCAATTTTACGTGGTCTCGGTCTCGTCTCGGCCTTGACCGTCTATTGTCTTGGTCTTGTCTTGGTCTCCAATTGGTCTTGTCTTGGTGTCTTGCAAGACCAAGACCAAGACAAGATAAATAAATGCAATAAATATATAAATGCAATAAATATATTTAACAAGACTGAGTTGCCGATTTAAATTAGGCTATTTAGCCTAAACACTGCGACGCATCAAAACGAAAGTGAGGGCGCGCAAAAGATGCCCCTTGCTGCAGCAGAGCAAGGCTCTCAAATGCATTTATAGGCCGGTCTCTCTCAGTGACAGAGACTGCCAAGCACATTCAGTTAGATGTAGGCCTAGCTCTAAATGACTCCTAAAAGTTTACTTTCCATTCGCTAAGGCTAATTATGGAATGTTTGTGTATGGCTACACATATGTGTAGGCATGTGTTAGGCTGAGCGAGATGTCATTCTCGTTAACGTGATCTGATCTCTAATGTTTTTTATGAGAATTAAATATTTAATGTTTCATTTTGATAAATTTAGTATAGGCTAACGAGGCACAGACATCCCAAAAACTCCCGTATTTAGTGGTTCATGGACTCTTGTGAATGTCAAGTCTCCTGCGAGTGATATGGACTCTTTCTTGATCGTAAAATAGGCTATAGGACAAACAGCACAAGTGAAACATGGAATATTCTCACTCATCATCAAATCACCTCATCATTAAGACCTCTCGCGGGACGAATGGAAATAAAAATGCATTTCACCCTATAGTAAAATGTGCAATGCATTGTAGTCTTATTTCCACTTGCCTGATAAAAACTGAAAGTTTATGGGAGCATATTATGAATGTGAATAAATAGATTATGATTAGTGGTGGCTCAGACTGTTATCGGGCGATAAATGAACGCCGTTAATGTGTTCTCAAAGTTGTCTCTTGCATCCCGAAAGAATCCGTTCCACTTGATGGAATAGCGAATGTTTACCGCTGATAATCCGCTCCGGGTTTTGCATTAGTCCTATCAACAACAACTCAGTCACCGCATGTAGTGATGAGAATCGTCTAGCAGTAAAAGTGCAGGCTGCCCAAAACGGAGTGAACACCAGCCCCATTGTCACCTCACAAAGTAGGCTAGCTTATCCTTGTATTGTATGTTCTCAAAATTAACTCAGGCCATGTTAAATTTATATTCAATTAAACAATTAATCAAGTAGGTAGGCCTATATTGTGCCACATTCATCTCATTATAGCAGCATGTTTATTACCTCACTCACGTAGATCATGCGCACGTACTGTAAGGCACTCCGCGCACGACTGATGTTGAAGCATCAGAGAGATTTCAAGCCATTATGACCAATCAGGGCTGGCTGCTGTAGAGGGTGTGACGTAGCGAAGAAGCAACTGTTTTGAATCCAACCAATCCAACAAACGTAACGAGCGTCTTCAGTTGGTTTCGATGGTTGCTGCAGTGTACGTCAATTAAATTGATGACAAGCCGTTTGCTCAGTTAGATTCAAGGATTTCTGCTCTGAAATAATTCGTTTATCGCCGACATATCGATGAACGCGCGAGCGCTACATCTGACGTGAGGAGTAAGCATGTTTAGCCTAAATGCTTTAAAAGTTGAAAGGAGCTAGCTATCTAAATTGCACACATACACACACACAAAAAAACCCCCATTCAAACATTTCTAATGTGCCACCTGGCTTGAGAAACCCGCTCTTAAAGACTTTTTGTCATTATTTCAGTTGCCGAGCACATGCTATTATGAATGCCTTCATCTGAATTCAAATGAGCCATTTTAATCTAGATTAATGTAGAGGCCGATTAATTCCAAATTTACAGTGAAATGAATGTAGTTAAAGAAATTAATCTATGCCCACCACCAAATAGGATATTTTGAAATGGTAGTGTGATGAGACCAGTGGAAGCAAGGCCAACGTAGAGTAGAATTGAATGTAATGGAGTTGACATTGCCATTCTCTATTTTCTATTTTCTGCCCACATGGTTGCTATCCCTATCCACATTTTTGCCGACAGTTGAAATAGTACTTTCTAATATGGGTTGAATATTAACCAATGTTGTTTTTCAAATCAAGTTAACTTCTAACATCTGCTTTTTATTTCCGGTCTCGGTCTTGGTCTCGGCCTCGATTTGTCTTGGTCTCGGTCTCGTCTCGGTCTCGTTAGGCTCTGGTCTTGGTCTTGTCTCGGTCTCGTTAGCCTCTGGTCTTGGTATTGTCTTGGTCTTGGTTTAAGCGGTCTTGACTACAAGTCTATAGCTTAGTAAAGATAACTTTAGTTACCATTTTTCTGTTCTTTTTCCACCTCTGCACACAATTCTATCTGGCTCTGTCTGTCTTTCCCACTCACCATCGTTCTATCCCCACCCACATCATTAACACTTCCAAACTGAAATGGGTCACGTTGCTTTGCCTCTAATGGACTCCTTACTCAGTGAGGTATCTTTTATGGCACATCTTCATAATTACTGTAAAGCAACACTAGCAACATTTTTGTAGTGAACTACCTACTTAAAAGGCACTATTGTCACTTCTAAAACATGTTACATTGATGGTGGCACACATACAGTAGCAATGTCATGCTGTAACTGGGTTTCGTTTTATTTTGTGGTGGTAAATTCCAACCCCCTATAGGCACAGTCCATCCATATCTAGATGGCTGATGGGAATAAAACTTGACTCATATGACAATATGTCAATCAAATTAATTTGGAGATGGTAACAAAAGAGATAGTCTGATAAAAAGAGTTCTCGAATAGTGGTGAAAAGTTACAGAAGTACAGTACTCTAAGGCTGTTAGAGTTTGAGCAGAGTGAGCGAGAACTCTGTTGCTGGAGGACTCAAATCTGTCGAGGAATGCACAGGTGGGGATCACTGTGAGAAACATCTTAGACAGACAGCAGCAGCACCCATGGGCACCAGAGGGGCAGTAATCCACCTAAACTGGCAACGCTGATGACGAGTCGGCAGCTAAAGAGGGCAGGTAGCTTGTGCATCTCACACGGCGGCGGCCAGGGCAGGACGCTGCCTGCCTCAGCTGTGGATAGGGGAGTAATTGCATCCATGAGGATGCATAAATTAGTCATCAGTTGGGCAAATCCAGATGACAAAGGCAGAAGCTTTGGGGTAGGATCAGACTTGTGAGCTCCAGCCTCAGATGAAGCAGATTGATGAGGAACACTGGGATCATCTGTCATTTCCTTGTCATCTCTGCCACCAAGCAACTCAGAACAGAAGAAAAGCACTGAATGGAATTCATTTTTGCAACAGAGATTTGAAGTTCATGGCATAGCCTACAGTATGAAATATCTTTACATGTGACATTGTCATTGTTTTTATTTGCAAAGCAAAACCACACAAAGACAAACTCTAGATCTTTTTTTGATACTGGTTAACAAAAAGCTATAGGTGTTACACAAAAAATATATGTTTTATAATATATTGATGTAATACATTTTTATTTCAACTTTCCATGAAACTCAAACATAAAGAAATCAATAACTCAAAAATTTGCTAAATAATAATTAGCAAATTGGCTTTTTGTTTGTAATACTCTGTATATAGGCCTAATGTTCTAATAACTGCCTATACCGCACATAACATTTCACACCATGTAAGTATTTCATTTGCTTTGGGATTGTGTGATTTTTGTCCTCCCAGTTTCAGTCAATTGGTCTTAAGATAAAAAGAGCTTAAAAAGATTATCCCCTTGGCTTGCATGCCATTATCATTAATCAGTGCATATTGACTGCTCTGTCCTTTCCTATTTCAAGTTCAGGCCTTGGTTAATCCACACATCCCACCCAAAAGACACACACACACACTCGCACACACACACACACACACACACACACACACACACACTCACACGCGCACACAGATATATACACACACACACACAGTCAAACACAACTTAGAATGGCTTGCACTTTACCAACCTTGCAGGCAGAAATCAATTGACTGAAAGATATTGAGAATTCCACTGTATGACCTGCAAATCTGCTTTGAGATATTACACCTTAATAAACTGTAAATAACAAAAATAAATTGAGTTCCAATTATGCTACTATATTTCTGTCATCAGTAGTGACCACTGTTATTATTCACCATCACAAAGACATCTTTCTCTTAATTATACCACAGAAAGATGTCTGAGAGTGTCTGAGTCACAGAGAGACAATCTTTATTATAATGTATAACATGATACATCATGAATACTAAATAAATACATACTCAACTTTGTATCGTGGATTTCTTCATTTCATCTCCACTTGCTCTATTAATTCATCCCTTAGTGAAATGATAATTAGTAAGGGCACGGTATTTAAAAGAGAGAGAGAGAGCATGAACGATGTGGTGATATTTCTTGATGGAAATAGCCTGCAGGGTGTCTAAGGCTATGAGTCACATCTGTGTCTGTATACTGGCTGAGTTTGATCAATAACCCAGAGCAAAGGCATGCTTAAGGCTTAAACACATTAACTCTAACTCAAACTAATTCCCCTATGCAATGGCAGTAGAGCAAAAGTTTGTGTTTGTTGTGTGGGTCATAGAGTATCCGCTCAGCCCCTGTGGTAATAGTGCTAATTATGCACATATAATTCTATTATAAGGGCACTGACCTCTGTGAAGAAACACGTATAGTCTTTGATAACAGCTGACTAGTTTTCATTATTCATGTTACTTAATTTCCTCTAATGACCGAGGAAAGACCAAATATGAGTCACCAAAACCCATCTTATGAATCAAAGTTTATTTTCTTTTCCCATTTCCACAGGTTTTGTGTGTTTAACCAACATGATAGGAAACTATTACTAATATAATCCTCTTGGGGAGTCTTTGGAAATAAGAGAGGCAAATGTTCAGTTAAAGCACGATTTGCGAGCTCATTTAAAGACATCTAATCCAGGCTGTGGATGACTGATTCCTCTATCTGCTCAAATATTTTAGCCAGCTCTGCTGGGGCCCTGAGGAGCTCTCCTCTCTTTCCTCCTGTGAGTCGGCAGCTGTCTCTGCTGATGCAGTGGCCTTAGATTCATAGCGTCCTACTTTCAGACCTTAAACACAGCCCATTTCCATAATACAGTTGGAGCTAGGAGCCAAAAACGGCATGCTCCTCAGCCACAGGACCACATGGCTCCTAATTCCCATCATTTTAATTGAAGCTGACAGATACAGCTAATTATGCAGAGATAATCTTCTTCATCTGACTAATTATAATTCCCATTAGCCGCTGATAATGCTCATTGAATTAACTTTCTCCAGGAGAAATGATAGATAATAGGAGAGAGACAATCTCATGCCGTTCGCATGTTGGTCGCACGCCATCGGTGTTGCCAAGAGCAGGACATGCTCAGTGAAGTAAATAGGAGCTTGTCTGTCAGCATGGAGTAATCACAAATTACGTCAAAACCGGACTCAGGCTGATGAGATTGAAAAGGTCCCTGAACTGGTATTTTTGAAAACATCAGAAATTACATAAATTGATTGTAAGACTAGGCTATTTATGTGGTGTGGTGGTGCTAAAACTATGCCTGTGTCATTTTCTGTTTTGTTTCTTTGACATGTGTTAAGCCTGTGATGGAATGATCCATTCATCTTAACTTAAAAAAAAAAAAAAAAGATTCCCATTATGGGAGATCTGCGAGATGATCAGAGGCTAAAAGAAGGCACCAATCTGTGATCTTAAGTGCCCCATTTCAAAAAAATTAACACAGTCTCTAAGTTCTGAATTCATTCTCCTCCTTGTGTGTGTGTGTGTGTGTGTGTGTGTGTGTGTGGGTACTTCATAATTTATGTTCCCTGTAGGGGCCACTCTCTGGGAGACAGGTGCTGTGAGAGTGTGAGGGAGTGCAGCCCCAGGCTGAGACTGAGAGTGTGAACTGAAAGGATGGTGGAGATTACATGGGAATGAATGCAGGTCGTAATGTTGAAAAGCCTCCTCCAGCTTCGGATGGTTCTTCTGAGAAAGGCAGCTAACTCCAGCTTGACATCTTCCAGCTGTCAAAATGCTGCCAGCCTCATACGTGGATCGCCTCCCATGCTTCCAATCCATATTGCACCATGTGTTGGGAATGGAGGTGTGTGTGTGTGTGTGTGTGTGTGTGTGTGTGCAGGCATGCGTGCCGGTATAAATCTATGTAAATATTGTCTATTATGATGACTTCATCCATGACTGCATATGGATACTGAAGGGGAAAAAAACTATATACAGTTCCTGCTATGAGCATAACCAAACTATAGGGCACAGATGGGAATACAGCAGAAACTGGAAGAGAATACAGACCTCCACCAATGCCGTAGGGTCACTGATGCAATATAAATTCTAGATGGTGTTCCTGATCACTGATCACCACTAAAATGTAATCATCTGTTCCTTACCCATGCTGTTTGAAAATTTCATCCAAATCCGTGAGGAGCTTTTCAAGTCATTGTGCTAGTCAGACAAACAAACAAACATATGTGAGCAAAAACATAATCTAATAGGTAAATAAATTGGTAAATAAGAATAAATAAATACATAAATAAATAAATAAATAAATGCCAACACAAATGAATAAGAAAAACAATTATCATGAGCATGTAAATGTGATGACCACCTGAACTTAGTGCATTCATGAAAATGCCTCTCAGCTATTGCACACAAAACAAAAACAAAACCATCAACCATTCTGGACTAGTTTGATTAGTGACCCATTTATACTGCACTACCATTCAAGCAGAGCAGCGCCATTTAGTTCAGCATTTTATATTTTTGGCTTGGGGCTTCCGAATTGTCCCTGGCATAGGCCTAAATTTAACCCTGACCTGCTCTGTCAGTGCAGCAAATCCAAATGGGCAAACTTGCACCATACAAGCTCTCATATCGCCTCTGAACAACAGTGAGCCTGGAGCCATGTCTAATTTGAATACAAATAAATAAAATTTCATTACAAGTCATTCTCACCAAGAGGCTCTCTACATTAGGAGTTGCTGGGTGTAATAGACTCACCAACACCATTTTTTAAAAGAGCCTCCTCCAAATCATTCCTTTCATTTTTAAAATATTTTGATTAAATGATACCGAAATTGGTTTGGCAAAGAAATGGATCTCTGTTTGACGGCCATCAGCTAAAGGGTTGGCACTGCGTGTGTGTGTGTGTGTGTGTGTGTGTGTGTGTGTGTGTGTGTGTGTGTGTGTGTGTGTGTGGTGTGCAATTATGAGCAGTATCACAGAATGTGCCTGGAGCCTGTAAAGGTGCTGTGGTCCGACAGCCAGAGATTAGCGGCTTTAAACTGCCATGTCTCTCAGTAATTACGACTTACACACTAATAGCTCAAGCTGTCATTTTTATGTGGCCTCAGTGTACACATAAATAAGGCTTTATGTGTTTTTATTTCACAGTTGCTGCGCTATGCTATCACAAAGTCTAAAAAGGCCTGTTACGCCTCTTCTCTGGTCCAATTATTAGTCAGTATTGAGCAAATGCGAAACAAGGTCGTTAGCCAAGTGTTTACAATGTATTGTTTGCTATCAGTAGAGGACAGGCACTGATATTAATAAGGCTGTTAAAGAGTGTTTAATCATTTCAGGATTATTTACCTGCTTCACAGGCTCATATTTAAGAAGGTCTAACGTTTTCTGTTTCCGTTGATAAGGACTTTGTCATCAGTCTAAAAAAAAGACTCCATGCATATTCATTGTTTTGCAAAAGACTGGAGGTGTGCTATAACACACACTGACTCACTCTTCTCATTTCACCATAGCCCTCTGTGGCAGATCCTCACAGTATCCGTGTCTGCGTTCATCCAGATTTCTCTGACCCTCTGTGATTATAGCTCTTAATCAACCTCCCTTGTCCTTTTTGCAGGATGAGTGTGTTTGGGGAACACTGTTGGTCTTGCTCCACTCATCAGCGCCGGAGCTCTGCTCTGCTCTGCAACCTCACAGGACGGGAGTCATGGGAAAGTGAGTTTGCTGAGGGAGGGCTGGAGAGGCAGCAGCATCACATTAGCATGTAGAGACAGGAGGTTAATAACACCCAGCCCTATTGTGACAGAGATGCCCAGTTGGGCTCTGTGCTAAGTAGAAAGTGCTGATATCCGGATTTCAATAGAGGCATTTTACACCAGAAGGGTGAAAGTGCAATTAGACCTTTTTTTAATGTGAGAGCAGCCTTTCCTTTGAGCATAATTATAGCCAAGGCAGCCCTTCAAAATGCTAGATTGGTGTTTGGAGAATTTCACAAATAAGCAATAACCTGCCAGCAAATACCACCTAATTAAAAATGCAATCAACTTCAAAACAACTTAAAGTCGTGTCATTTAAAGGTGTGAAATGTTTGAATCAGCTGAAAATGTGTATATATATATTTATTTTATTTTTTTTATCCATGAGCTGCACCTCTCACTGAACATTACATTGACATTGGTTTTCTTCAGTTGAATCCTAGTCCTTTAAGAGCTCACTGCGCTTTATTTTGGCATATTCCTGGCAATAGTCCAGATGATATGTGACAAAAAATAGGTGAAGTGTTCACTTTTTCATAAAAGCGTGAAATTTGGTATACTTGTACAGTTTGGTGCCCTGAACAATTTCAGAAATGGAGCCATCGCAAAAATGACTCATGGCGGCCGTGGCGGCCATTTTTCTTTCCACCATTACCGAAAACAGTACTTTTAAGCATATCTCTTGAACGGAACAAGGAAATGCAGAAATGATGATGGCTACCCCTATGTTTTCATGGTCAAGGATTTCAATGACACCAAACATGATATTGTAAATGCCTTTGGGTTGCCATGGTTACCATCTCAGCTTTCCGCCATAATGGAATTAATACATTTTTCTACATAACTCGAGGACCAGACATGGTAATAAAGAAATCGTGATGTCTACCCATATGTTTTTATGGTCAAGAAATGCAGTGAGACAATAATAAGCAGTATATAAGGTTCAAGTAAATGGTTCAAGGTGAATTCAGTGACACTGTGGATTACAATGACATCTGAAAATATTCAGAATGAACTTTCAAGCATATACTCCTTGAGCCAGAGGGGGTGGTGGTTACCAAAAAGTGGCAGTGGCTACCATACCTTTTATGAAAGCCTGGAATATCAGGTTTTCAATTATGTATGATGGCCATTTGAGAGGAGTAATTGTTTTGAGTTATTGCACATAATGTAAACCTAGATAAAGGAAATTATGCGTATAAATCTAGCAGAATGCTGAGATAGCTGGATATGTAAAAATGGTAGCCTATAACAACAAATGAAACATTGATTCTTATGTTTTGGGGTGTGGTAAACCCAATTATGACTTAGTCATTACTGTACAAGGAATGGTCAATGACATTTTTTTGATTGAACAGATTGCATCATTTTTCTCTCTATATCCCCCATCCATAAGAAAGGAAAGATCTTTTTACACTGCTCAAAAAATTAAAGGAACACTTTTTTTATTGGGTATCACATTAGGTCAGTTAAAGCTCTCTGATAATGATCTGGTCAGTGAAGTAGCAGAGGGTGTTGTTAATCAGTATACAGCTGTACTGATGTTGATGGAATAAAAACAGGTATACAAGAGGGGCAACAATGAGAGGGCCCCCAAAACAGGAATGGTTTTGTATATGGAGGTCATTTCATTTGAATCATCTTTCTGGATTGTTTTCCACTAATGCTGGTTTTGGCTAGAGTCATTATCAATATTGGTAGTAGTGTGAGGCAGAAGTCCAACTCCTCCAGGATGGCATATCCACGACATGCCAGATAGGAGATTTAATGTATCTCCAAAACACAACTTCCAGAACATGGAGGACATTTTCAGGAGACAGGCTAGAGAACACCAAAGCTGGCAAGTCTGCCTCTGGTGCATGTACCTTCCACAGATGAGAGCAGGTTCACCCTGAGCACCTGTGATAGACATGAAAGAGACAAGGTTCCTCCAGATGTGTTGCAAGAGTATGCAGGCAGTACGTGGAGTGTGAGGGAATTGGTACAATTAATGGCCCTCACCATCACCTGACTTAACCCCTCTGGGACATTATATTTTGGCACATTAGACAGTGCTAAGTTGCTCCTTAAACTTTGCTGAAGCTCAGGGATGCCTTTCACAGATCTGTGAGGACATCCCACAAGACACCATCCATTGTCTCTTTTGGAGCATGCCACAGCATTGTCAAGCATGCATGGGGACTACAGAAATTAAATATAGGTAAAATGGATTAGCCTGAGACATCATTATTTCACTTTGAGTTTGGGGGTGTCTATATAATAAGCCCTTAATAGGCTGAAACCTTATTTCAATGAAAATTATGTGGCATCCTTTTGTTCCTAAGGCATTGCCCTATCCATATCTGCAGATCAAACACAATTTTTGTCTTGATGAGATCTGATATATTATTTTTAAGTGCTCCTTATTTTTTTCAGCATTGTATATTCTTTAAATTTCCATTTCCCAATAATAAATTTTAGTTATTTGCAGTAGTAAATTTGACCAAGAAATATCCAACCTGATGCAAGCCCTCGATCCAAACATTGCTCACATCATGTATGCATACTGAATGCCATTTCATTACACTTTGGTCAGAATCACAATTGCCTGAATTTCATTGTGCCAGATCTATTCATTCTATACACACTCCTATAATTTGCAGCAAGTGTTCAACTTCTGCAAAACCATCTTAAGTGTGTAGAAGATTTTGGTAGAAGATTGACTGAATCAATAAATGTGTTCAAAGCATTTGAGAGTTTGGTTCATATAAACTGTTTAAGTATTTGTGATTAACTGCAACTTTCAAATTTGAATTAGCCTGGCGATCACCAAACTAAAATCACAAGTGATATTTAGTCTGGAGACGCACCTATTGCTTTTCCCGTAGTGGAAGTATCGTTTACGATAGACATTTATAGCGCCCAATAATCGGCTCTATCATAGCATCTTCACATAGCTCAGAGCCAATACCAGAGCCAGCATGTGACGTAAAATGCAATCGAGGGCCGTGCTAGTCCCTTTTTGTTCTGTGATTGGATACCTAAAGCAGGCAAGAAAAACGGCCATGGTCACCATGCTGCTTTACAGAGTGAAATGAAATAAGCGCGCAAAGGAGCATGGGAACTCCCAGGCTAACTTTGAATATGAAAAATGTCCTTTTTTGGGGGCCCTCTCATTGTTGCTCCTATTTGCTGATACTGATTAACAATGCCCTCTGCTACTTCACAGACCAGATCATTATCAAAGAGGACCTAATGTGATACCCAATAAAAAAGTGTTCCTTTCATTCTTTCATTCATTCTTTCTTATGGATGTGGAGAATAGAGAGAAAAATGATGCAATCTTTGAAAATGTCAAAAAATGTCATCAACCATGCCAAAAGGTCATGACCTTGACCTTTTACAGTAATGACAATGTCATAATTGGGTTTACCACACCCTAAAACATAAGAATCAATGTTTCATTTGTTGTTATACCATTTTTACATATCCAGCTATCTCAGCGTTCTGCTAGATTTATACACATAATTTCCTTTATCTAGGTTACATTATGTGCAATAACTCAAAACAATTACTCCTCTCAAATGGCCATCATACATAATTGAAAACCTGATATTCCAGGCTTTCATAAAAGGTATGGTAGCCACTGCCACTTTTTGGTAACCACCACCCCCTCTGGCTCAAGGAGTATATGCTTGAAAGTTAATTCTGAATATTTTCAGATGTCATTGTAATCCACAGTGTCACTGAATTCACCTTGATCCATTTACTTGAACCTTATATACTGCTTATTATTGTCTCACTGCATTTCTTGACCATAAAAACATATGGGTAGACATCACGATTTCTTTATTACCATGTCTGGTCCTCGAGTTATGAAGAAAAATGTATTAATTCCATAATGGCGGAGAGCTGAGATGGTAACCATGGCAACCCAAAGGCATTTACAATATCATGTTTGGTGTCATTGAAATCCTTGACCATGAAAACATAGGGGTAGCCATCATCATTTCTGCATTTCCTTGTTCCGTTCAAGAGATATGCTTAAAAGTACTGTTTTTCGGTAATGGCGGAAAGAAAAATGGCCGCCACGAACCATTTTTGCGATGGCTCCATTTCTGAAATTGTTCAGGGTACCAAACTGTACAAGTATACCAAATTTCACGCTTTTATGAAAAAGTGAACGCTTTTTTCACATATCATCTGGACTAGCAACTCCTGTGAGTAGACGCGCTATAAAGTCTGCAGGCACCAACGCTAGTGTATTAGCAACAGGCAGCAAGTCAGTCTCATCTCTATGCATAATTAGGTCTATTTCTGGAGGTTCAGGTGCTTTTATGGCATTGTGATGTGATGTTGCTATTTGTGGCGCCATGATCAGGATGGTACATGTGCTGTGGGAATTCAGCAGAAAGCTGAGGTGTCATTTAAAGTTAGCAAGTCAAAACAAGCTTGTTTGCCAAGAGTGCTGCGGATGGATGGATGAAATGCTGAACAATGTCTTCATATTTCATGTCCTAAATCTGATTGGATCTTGACTGCAGCAGCCACGAACAAAAATAGGCAAAAATAGCAGAAACTCACGGGTCCATAAGAAATGTGCAGTTAAGTGTCATGTGTTTCAGAGCAATAGTTCTTCATTTCAGTCCAACATCTTGAGCAGAGCTTTCACTGAAATAACCCAAGTATGTAGCTTTGTGCACGAAGCAAAGTCTGAGCAAATAAAAGCTTTTTTTATGACTTTCTGCCTGCCGATAAAGCACCTGAAATAGCTTTTTGTCCAGGGACATTTTAACACCGACAGTGAGAGAGAATACGGAGGCAGTAATACTGAAAGCCGCCAAAGCACATGGCCATGGAGAGGAAGACATACCAGTTGGAATGTTGTCAGCATGAAGTGATGACACTTAGCTGCGCATGATATATCATGCTCTTCACAGCAACTAAAGGTTGCTGTCATAAAAACTCCTCCAACAGCTGGTATTTATTGCTTCTATATGGAGTGTACAGTTATATGAAGTCATAGCAAATGCTTACCCTCTTAATGATCCCTTTAGGTAGAACTAATGTTTTACACTTCTGATGTAATAGACCTAATGATTGCTGTAAAATAATTAATCAGTTTTCATAGATTATCACCAGATCTCCACTCATTCTCATTAATTAGGAGCCATCCATGATTTATCAGTACATTACGCAGTGTGCCGGCCCTGACCATTCGTCCACAGAGAGAGGGGAAAGCGCTTCCTCCTTCTCCTGTGGAAAATGCGTGGCACATCCCTCTCTCCCGCTCGGCTCGCCATAATGGATCTGTTAAAGAGCTGGTGCAGCGCCAGCACGGACGGCCCTGAGATTGATGCCTGCGGTCTGCATGAAGCCGATAGGGAACCGGGCCATGACGGGCCGAGTGAGCGGCGCCGCAGGGGGAGAATACACAATGGGATGTCCTGGGTAGTCGCTCCTCACTCCTGGAGCCCAATCTCAGACGCCGGGGTGGTCGGTGAATATTAGAGGGGTTTCGCACACAAGGAGGCCCACTGTGGTGAAGGGATTTGGCTTTCGGGAGAGAAAATGTCGGAGAGAAATGTCCTCCATTCAAATGGGGGCAGTATCTGCAAGGCAGATTTACTAATCATTTTCTACAGCCAGCCCAGAAAAGTCTTCATGGATGGAACCGTGGGACAGCCGGTAATAAGTGTTTCCCCCCACATCTCTCTTTCTCACCATCACCTACATAGTCAAATCTCACACCATAATGACCTGTCCTCCCACTTAAGTCCATTCCAGTAGCTCACTCCCCCACATACATTGTTGTTCTCAGCTGTATGACTGGAGGGCCGCAGCAGAGGAAGGAGTAAGACATACTCGGACAAAAACCCTTGTTAATATTCCAGGTGCTGCCTTAATATGACAGTCCATGTGATACTTTATCTCAATGTGATAATTAACTAACTAAATAATATCCTATAGGCCTATTGTAGTCCTAATGACACAATCACACAAAGATGACGCAAACTGCAGCAATGAATCATATCATTGATCTGAGCAATGTAGGCATTAGAGTTAGTTTAAATATAAATCTGCTTTGTATGTCTTTAATAATGCTTCCATATACTATGAGATCTTTCTTTTTTGTGTTGAGGGGGCTATGCAGTCTAATAAATCCTGTCTAAATCAGGAGTCAATATGCACTGTTTGTCAGGAAAAAAAACACAAAAACTCATGGAAAGGTTATGTAATATTTGAATAATGTTCTGCCTCTGTGAGAAAAATAAAGAGGCATCTGGTTTTAAAAACTTTCATTTATCACTTTGACATTTTACTACAAGAAAAAATGAGATTTATAAGCTAATACAAGCTTTCTCAGTCTCTTCACAACTTAAAAAAAACAGACATTTCATATCCATGCTGTAAGCCAAAAATATGCAATATACCTCTAAATAAATATATCAATTTATCTTAAAACAAACAGTGTATTTAAGTGTGCTCAGACTCAAATTGTGTGCTGTAGGATATAACGTGAACCATTAAAAATCAACTCTCCCTCTAACATGGTTAAACCTGTTAAAAAATGTCCAACAACTGTCCAAAATTTGCTTATATTATTATAATATTATATAAATACTCTTTTCCCAAGACATGTATAAGAATCCAGCCAGGTTTAAACTCAACGCTGAAACAAGATCCATCGTCTGAGCAGCGTAAGGTCTGGCAGGTCTCCCACTGTGCCTGCATTAAATCTCCTCGTCTCATTTATTAATTAGTGTTTGATGTGAAGCAGGTGGTCCCACACACAGGGCCTTGCCATACATTAAAGACTTAGTCTGGTTTGGAAGCGCTTCACTCAGCTCGTGTTCTACTGAGCAGCAGAAGCAAAGAGAAGTATTTGGAGTCCTGCTATGCAGGGACATGTCACATGACACACATAAGCACTTTGAAAGGTCAAACGTACACTAAATGCACCAAAAGATGAACAAATTAAACTGCGATTCACCTGTAGCCATTATTACTACATAGCCACTATCTATCTAACACGCAGTCTCTACAAAAAATGAAATGTGAATCCCTACTGGTGTAAGACAGAAGCAATATTTAAAGGAATATAGAACAAAAACACATTTTGTGCTCATCAGATTAGAGTGAACTTAAACTAAACGCAAAATGTGGTGAGCCTTAATGTCGGATTTCTTTATTGAAATTCAGTGAAATCAACAAGACCTGTAATTATCCAGTAATTCTAAGGAAACATTTGAATAAGAAACACCTGCTTAGACCATGTAAATGACATATTTGTGAGTTAATATTGGACTTCCTCTATATCGAACTTCACATAAAATAGGCATAGAAATACTTTTCTGACATTTGTTCAGCCTTATGTTTGCTTATATGCACAGCAGTGCCTTCAGGCTTGGATTAAGATTTTCTTCCTCAAAACATAATGGAGTTTGTTCTCATCCATAACAGATTAGACGTGGGCTGATGACAAGCAGGCATAAACGTTTCCTTTAATTTCATCATACCTTTGAAGCTGAGAAACAACACTGCAAAGGAACAGGAATTTTTCTTTTCTTTTTTTCTTTTCTTCTTTTATTTTTTTGCTCTGCAGGTGTTTTGTTTACTCATCAACTAACCTTTGGCAACAAAGAATCATGCACAGACGTTTCCATGTTCGACAGCCACAAACACAGCAGTGGCTCTACTCCAAACACACACACACACACACACACACACACACACACACACACACACACACACACACACACACACACACACACACACACACAGCTATATGCGGTTCAGAACATCCAGACTATTTTCACTAGACTCCACACACACACACACACACACACACACACACACACACACACACGCACACACACACACACACACACTCACACACACAGCCATACATATACGGTTCAGAGCATCCAGACTATTTTCACCAGACTGCAGTGTGAATGTTTTGGGGACAACCTATTATGTCTACGATTCAGAGACACATTCTTCACAATGCAGCCACAGATGCTGCTCTTTCAGAGGCAATTCTGTTGGTTAGAAAGCAGGGGGGGGGGGGGGGTAGTAGAAAGAGTGCAAATCTAACAATTCTTACAGAACAGCCCCTGGCAGAGCCCCCAGGATCAAATCCAATTCTAGCAAGATACACATTAAGCCCTGTCACTCACAGCACTGTCCTTGAAAAAGAGGACTGTTGATGAGACTGGTGGGGTGGTTCTCCCAGGAGCAGGGATAAACCGCTCCCTCCCTCCCTGGCCCACCCTACTCAGCCTCGGCCTGCCATCAGGCCACAGCCAATCATAATCCACAACCAGCACACACACACACACAGACACACACACGCACATACATACACCATGCACTACGTGTGGTTATATATGAGCTTGTATACAAGCACTAAATCTATAGTACCCCCCCACCCAACCTAAAAGCCCTCTTTGATACCATAATTACCTATGCCTTTAAGAGCGAGCAGTAGGCCGATATAGAGTTATGCTCATGCAGTGCTAAGTCTATTTACTCTTGCTCTGGACTGGGCTAATTATCTTTGCTACACAACTAATTATCCCGCACTTCAAAGGCTCGCCCTGTGAGGCTTGGTCCCTCTGTTTTCAAGGCAGACAAAATCATGACATTTAGGGATAATTGGCAGAAGCCATGTTGCTTTTTGGCAAAGAGACATAGCCCTTCCGAATGGTAAAATGTACAGAATGAAATGTTAAATAGATTATATTCTGCCTTTAGTTTCATATCAACATTTTGAATAGCGATATTGTTTCAGTTTTCTAAACATACTGCTAAATGTTAAGTGTGAACCTCCAACAAAAGACATATAGTTACTGTATTTTAAATATACAGTAACTATATTTAAATACAGTAGCCAAGTCAAACTCTGCAGGTAGTTAGAACTTTCAGAATAACCTGATAACATTAACTTTAAAAACTTATAATATTTGTAAATGTAATTCTTTTGAAGTTGTTTGTTGTCTTGAAATACCTTGTGAATGCACCATCTTTGTGTCTCTCGCCAGTGTCTGAAACCCAGTGCATTAATATTAATGCTCTTAGAGCATCCCTGCCCAAATGATTATAATAGTCAGGGGATAGGCGGATAGGCCATCTGTAGGGGAAGACGAACTTATGCATACTGTTACTAAATTTGAATAGATTCACAGGCTGCTGGTGTCTAGAGATGTGTGCAACCTTGGGAAACCATCATATTTAGATCTTTACAAACCTGCTCTGAACTTCTTGCACAATGTGAGTTTTAATCACTTAAAAATGATGAAATTCTGCACCTTGCAAACATGCCTTTTCCAATGTTTTTTTTTTTTAAAAATAGGTCAATTAATGAAAATCTTAGGAAATGGTATTTGGTGTCTTAATAGGGCAAAACAAACAATGCAATGCAACATTAATCATAGCATTATGAATTCTACTGCAAATTCAATTGTAATACCAAGATACAAAACAGGTTTCTGATAGAAAGTTGGTTGTAGAAAATCCTTTAGCCCTCTGCAGTCACTGGAGCTTACCTGCTAGCTTGCATCAGGCAGTTGTAAACAGTGAAGAGGGGTCTCCGTAGAGCATCAGGCTAATTAGCGGCCCTCAGCTCTGTCAAAGTCATTTGATGACGCTGATGTGCCAGATTGATATTCATGCCTGACTTGCTCCCTCTCCACCTGAGCGGCGGCGGAGTGTTTGCTTCTCCTCCTCGTGCAGTCAGTATGGTCGGATAAAGAGCCCTGGAGGAACATCTGTGCAATTCACTCTTATTGACTGGAGCACTTCACTTGCCTCCTCACTCTCAATGCCATATTGCCCCTTATACAGCTACAGGATGGATCCTTATGGTACAGGTAGACCTCCAAATAGCACAGGTCAGCCACTGAGTTGTCATCTGCTTATGACCAGATTAAATATAATATATGCATAAATGTGTATACTCTCTTTAGAAGGTGAGTAAATCATCTATTAGGAACTTATTTATCATTATCTAGTCCCTTCACAGAAGCTCTCAGTGCTGTATGCTTGGGGTCCTTGAGGCTTCCACAAGAATCCCAACAGTATACCAAAAAAACATTTTTAAAATCAGATTAAATTCAAAATAAAATGAAGTGTTTTGGCAGCCCTGAATAAATGAAAACAAATGAAAACATTCACATATTGCACATTGTATTTTTAAAGTAAGGACTGTGCAGGCTGTTTCTGTAGATAAATCAGACAAATGAGTTGGAGAGATTCCCACTGCTATCTCTGATTATGCAGAGAGGGGTAGAGGAGCACACATTGGGCCTTTGGGATACATTACACACAACAGGCAAACATATTGAAGCTTTGGACTGGAACAGGTGAGCTCACTAAAACACCAACAACAGCACGCTCGCTCAGGACTGACCAAAGAACATATTCAGCCCTGGAGGATAGATGAGAAAACATCTGGTGGCGCTGACTCTCCTCTCTCTAAAACATAACAGAATGGAATGGAATGGAAATTGATTTATTTAAAACAGGGTCAATGCGCACACACACACACACACACACACACACACACACACACAAAAATTAATTAATCTTAACACAAGAAAATATGTCTTGGTCCAGGTCATATCAACAATTGCTAATTTGCACCATGTAGTCTTGGGCAGCTAGGACAACATCAATATTATTTTAATCGCAGGATCAAATTGACAATTCTAATAATTATCTACCTCCAAAGCCTATCTTTATAGTTAGGCTTATAGTTCATATTTGTGAATTTTCCAGATTGAAGAAAAAAAAAAACTTATAGTTACAACCTGTTGGAAAACATTTTAGATGACTCCCAGCTATCTCATGTGGGCCCAAAGTAAGTAGGCCTTGTTCATAATTGCAATTAGTATAACATTATAAATAGATAAGATGTTAAGCAATATTTAGTTCTTATCTTCATACAGTGGTGAGCATGAGTGTTCCAACACACCAACATGAGTAGGCTATTTCTAATTGGACAATTGACATAAAATTTTAGCATTAGCAATGAACAATGAACCTAGAAAGCAGTAAACCAAAGATAAACCAATCTATCAGTGTTTTTTTGTTTGTCTTTTCTTGTTTTGTTTGTTGTGTTGTGTATATCAGAACATTTCAGTCTGAGTGAAGGGAAAAAGCAATAACCAGACAGTTACAACCTTTTATTGTTGCTATATACAACTGTTTAAGATATAGTCAAAAACTATCTATCCTTCTAAGCACCACTGGGGCCATTATCTGCAAGTGGTTGAAACATTCAACTGTCAACTTGACACCTGCAGAAGTCCTTGCAGGTTTCCTATTCTGGAGTCAAATTAGTTAGAGGACTAACCTACCTGAAGACTCAAGGACCACTCAGAGAGATTTGGAGGACTTGGAGAAAAATGTGTTACAGAGAAATCAATATGACACACATATCCCACATTGAGGCAATGGTAGTAGAAAACGCTGCATTGTTTTCTTTGTAACAAACGTACTTCATGTAGCTCTTTCTGAGTGGACATTAGCTCTTGAGCAACACTTCTGACTATCCCTGTACTCCCTGACTGAACAACGGTGAGGAGATTCTGTGAGTGTCCAGTTAATGGTAGCCCGTAGGGCGTTGCTCTTCCCAATGGTGCTTAAAGGAGGGGTCTAGGGTTTAGTAATACACCTGTTAACAGTTGTGTGCATTTGCAACAATATGCTTGCAAATGTCCCATGTAGTTCTCCACTATTGCCACCATGAGACATTCTTGTGACACTCCATATTGAAAACCTTTTTGTGGCCCATCAACATGTACTAATCTGGCTGAATTCATTATGCATAGACAGGAGGCGGAATTACCTTGAAATGACTAACATTACAGTTAATTCCTAGTCTTTTCTGGTCCTAGTTTAGTACTTCTTTCTTGCTGCATTCACTCCTTTCTCCCCCCTCCATTTTCATATTAATTTCACATGAGGATATTGTTATAAAGATCTGACTTCTTTACTTGAGTAAACTTCTTCGGTCTGGTCAAAATTTCACATTTAGGGTCATCTCTAGCTAACCAAGAGGCAGAAATATCTGCACTATAAACAATGTTGGCATGTTAAATACTTGGGATACACACTATATGGTACACATACTAAAACATACCTTCCAAGAACAATCCAGTGCTCAAGTGGATGCGGCAGAAAGTCTCCCACAGAGCTCTACTGCCCCCTACTGGTGAAATATAAACATAGCTTCAATCCAACTAAGCTATTTATAGCCACACTGGCAGACTGTTTTACAGACAAAACGCAACAAATCAGTCAGGTTTATATCCTGTTGTTTTATTATCAATGAATCTATAAAAAAGAAAGAAAAAAAATCCCAGCACTCACTCTTATAAAAAAGGTCTAGAGACATGATGTAAAAAAAAAAAGTAAAAATAAAAAAAAAAACCCTACCCACTGCTACCCAGAACAGAACTAAGTGAATGAAATGAAGTATACAGTAAAAACCGTCAAAGTTACCAGATACTGTTAATAAAAAAGGCAACTGAAAATATCCACCATAAATGTGCCTTATTCCCTATCAATTGTGACACTCTCTTTTTATATAAAGTAATGCAAATACTTTACTTGACAATAAATAACACAGGCACGTCATTCTACAAATCTATTCTGAAGGTCCCATAATACAACCAAATCAACACCTTGTTTAAAAAGACAGTATACAAAAAGTAATGTCACTCGCACCACGCAAATATGTTATTTAAAAATAAAAAATTAAATTACATTTGAAAAAAAGAAAAAAAAAAAAAAACACACACACACACATGGAAAAAAAGGAAAATCTGGGCAGCAAGATTTCTTGTTAGACCATTGCTTTTCTTTTGGTTTTAACACATTTTCCATTTTCATAATAACCGATGACTTTCCCAAGTGAGCGTCCAAAGAATACAGATATATATTTAGTTATATAAATATGTACGAACATAATATACTAAAACTTATAAAAACATTCTGCATTACAAAAACATTAATGCCAAAGGGAAGCTTATGTGTATAAACTTCAATAAATTAAATCAATTTAAGATAGTAAAATAAAGACATAAGGGAAAAAATACTTTCCAAACATATTCAAGCCATAATCTCAGCACTGTTTCTCAGCTTGGGCTTGACATTCACAGCAACGGCGAGGAATGCACCGTAGAACAACTCAGAATTCACCAAAAGTATAAATACTACAAATATTCATGTACAGTACCAATTCTTTTTTCTACACAATAAGTTAGTGTCCAACTGATTTACAGTTATTTACAGAGTCTGTTAAATATGTTTTTGTTTTTTCTTTTCCCACCACAAGGGGAGATGAAGTGAATGAGGAGTGGACAAAACAACGATGGCCTTGGCAGTGAAGATTGTAGCAGTCACACAGCACAGTTATGGAGATGGACAAACGGACACATTCAGTAAGCAGCAACTGGAAGAAGGGTGAGGCCAGGGCCAAGCAACCACAGTGAGGTTCTGGGAGTGGGGGGTGGGGGCATCCAGGCCTTCCCAGGCCATCTGAGAACCATTGTGTAAACACCAGCATATGAGCCATGCTTGGGACAAGCGCCACCCTGACAGCAATTATCACTGTGGGTGCTTGTTAATCAACGTCACTGAGATCGCTGACAGGCTCGTCCTGTACTCGGCTTAGGTGGTTCATAGCACGGCTGAACGCAACCTGCACGGCTTTCCGGACCGCAGACGTACGGCCTTCCATCATTTTGATCTTGTCGATGGTCTTGTCCATACCCAGCGGGACCATCTTGGATCTAGGTAGCCATTGCCTAGGAAATGAATTGTAAACGGTTGCTGTTAAAAGGGTCAGAGAATGGGTTGAAGTTTCCAGGTTGGCCTCAAGAGGGAGCTGAATCTCAGCGCAGCATCAAAGGCTACTACTGGGGGAGAAATCAAACGTATGCTATGCGCAATGACACTCACCAGCTGCGTTTGTTGTCGAAGAAGAGGACGAGGAAGAGCTTCTCTTCGGACTTGTACTGCATCTGCTCGCCGATCCTTAGCACGTCCAGAGGGGGCATTGGAATGGACACCCCGTTGTGCTGGCACCCCACTCGAGGCATGTGAGGGTCTATTATCTGAAGGAGGCATGGCATGGAGGTTACACACATTTGGCAAGCTGCGGACAAGGCTGGCCCAGCACATAACAACTTGTACTTGTCACAAAGCGTGACATGGACATCTGAAGGGCTTGCCAATGTTGACACTGCACTGCAGCCACCCCTTCTCTGCCTTCAAGGGAATAATGCTGCCCCCTAGTGGCTAACACATGATCTGGGCCTCCTAGTAGAATTTGGACTACAACTGACTAAACACTCCACTCAGGAGAAATCAGTGTTGGTGTCTTACGTCACGTTTCTCAAGTACAAGTTCACATTCAACACAAAAAAGTTGATTAGGAATGTGTGGGGGCTGCAAGTGTGTTTGTGTGTGTGTACATAGGATACTAGAAGTGTGAGAGTGTGTGTGTCTCAAAGGGAGGCAGAAAGAAGGGGAAAGAGGGAGAGGAGTCCATTCGTGCAAAGGTCCACAAGAGGCAGCAAACTGGAGGGGCGAAAAAATGAGATGGTCAGTTTGACACATGCACGCGTTCACACTCACCAAGGCAGGGTAGGAAGGATATCCGCTACATTTTGCCCAAACTAGTTTTAGAGGTTCCAGAACAACTGTTGCAGCACTAGCGGGCATCCAAATATTGCTGTTGCCAACTTCTATGGAAGCAGGAATAACGACAATCAAGTTATGTGGGGTTCACTGCAAACAGAGCAAAACACCTCCAAAGCCATGCTTATAGTGACAGAGCCCCATACCCACATCACCCAACATCACATCACCACACAACACAACACAACACAGTACAGCTCCACAAGAAATACACAGGCCATACATCAAAACATGATGCTGACAACATACCAATTCAATTCCAGTGATCAATAACAATGCAAATATTATAATGAAAAGCGTTAAAAAAAAAGAATGGAAACTGTTGTCCATTTATCATGAATTGTGTATTTGGAAATGTTTTAGGATTCAGACTAAGTGACGGGCAAGTGAATGAGAGCAAACATACTGTGAGGAGAAACCGAAACTACAAGTGAGTTCCCCTCCAAGTGCCTGTCACTTAGCCTGAGTGAACGAACGCTAATGCTGCAAACACATCCACAACCACATGCACTCCACTGCATGGAACCTGCCAGCTCCTCCACACGGCCAACTCACCAGCAGCTATCCTTGCAGCTTTGGCAAAGTTCCCCGTCTCAATGCAAGCGATCAGTTCGTTTTTGTCATCCACGGTATTTCTCCGCACCAGCGCTGGTTTCCCCTTCCCACATTTTGGAAGACTCAGGACGGAGCTGTTGAAACAAGGGGGGCAGAAAGAGAAAGTAGAGTGAAACTGACTATTTACTAAGGGTAGGTGATAGATATTATATGCGATAATATCGCATTTTTTAACGATGTGCAAATCAATATTGGGTTTTTAAATGACTTCAAATCAAAACTAAATGACCATACAGAAGGTGCTTGCTACAGAAGAGCAAGGCTCACAGACGTAACCAGGGCGATGTGATCATGTGACCTCTCAGCAGAGTGCCACAGAGGGCATGGGCACATGCGCAGGCATCTGCAGCCCACTAACTAGGAAATGATGGCCAAAAGTCAGTTACTTTAGCACTGCAGTGGCTTGGCTTTGACTGACATGGGGTAAAAGAATGTCAGTGTCAAAAACCTGTTGCTCTGAAACACACCACCACAAATAATTACCTCAAACCATCTAGACTAGAAAGTAGGCTGTGGACGCTGTGTTGGGAGGTAGGCAACACTCATTAATGTTTACTTTCTATTTTTAAATCTAATCTAGCCTTATTAATGTTGATTTACTGCAGGGCAGAGCATTTTCCTTGTATAGGGAGCTAATGGCCAAAGATGACTATATGACAATTCAGGCTGTGAAGAATTATATGGTAACATTACAATGGCTCATGAAAACATAAGGCTTTATGAAGGCATAATGACCCTTTATGAATGCATTTAGTGTTTCATGAATACTGGGTTCCTTTAAAGGTTTATCCTGTTTTCCTTATACATTATGTCCCTTACCGTGATTTTTAGAAGGTTTATAACTAACTTTTTAAAGAATCAGTATCGTCAAAATCCAGAATAATGTGGAGAGAGTTTTTTTGCCCATATCACCCACCCCAACCAAAGACTGCAGGAAAAGGTGGAGTGCTGTTGAGCAAGAGGAGTTATGTTTTGTGTTTTGTATGTGGCACCCACAGCACCCACCTGGAGCTGCCTTGCACACTGCTGCTGGAGGACATGCTGGACTCAGACGCACACCTGCGACGGGGCTCCAGCTGCCTGCTGGGACTCAGCTCCTTCTCCTGGTCCATAGAAAAGCCATTGGACAGACCTGCACTCACACGACGGGAGAAAGGCTTTTTAGTCACTATACAGCAGCTGGTAGGTTTAATGTCTGTACAAACTCTCCTAGTGATCGTGCTCTTCTGCTTTAATGAGCATGACATTATGTCCAGTCTATGCAGATACTACAGATCGCTAATTCTATAGGTGCTACATATATGTGTGTGTTACATATAAACATGCTAGAGTTATTAAAATACCTAAATGATGAGTATACTATTTGCTGTCTGTCTCACCTGTGTCTAAGCGTTTGATGGGGGACTCGTCCTCCCCCTCACTGTCGCCGCTGGGGCTGCGGGTTCGTTTCCTGGGCTGCAGGAGCGTCTCCAGACGGGGGATGACCACCGACAGGAAGGTCTTGGTGCCGAGCTGTGGACAGGCGGCGGGGGCCTCCACGCCTCCTCGCCCAGACTTCTGAGGGCTCATACTCTTGGACTTGCGAAAGAGCACGGCGGTGCGTCTGCTGACCGGGGCAGATGGCTCGGCGAGGGTGGAGGTGGCCACCACGCTGACATCGCTGTCAGAGAGAAGCAGGTGGTCCTGCGAGTGTCCGTTGAGCGTCTCCTTGGGCACCGAGGTGCTGCCCTTGTCACGGTCAAACTTCACCCGTTTGGGGCACTTGTCAGGGCTGGAGTCGATGGGTTTGAGGGTAGGGGTTCCGAGTTGCTCTCGGAGTTTGTCAGTGGAGGCAAGGTGTCCGAAGGTTCAAGTTTTGGGGGAAGAGACTTATCTCCTGCAAACAAACAAAATGCTCTGTCAGAGCTGGGCGGGGGATCAAAGGAAAAGAAACACTCCATCCACTGACAAACTAGAAAAGCGCTCAGAGAGCGCAGACCTACACCAAGGCAATGTGGTCACAGATGGTTTTCTAGATCACCGATAGCTGCCAAAATCAGTTCTTAATCATCCCAATACACACGTTGTCCAAAAATTTCATCCAAATCCATGCAGGACTTTTCGTTATGTTGTACACAGACAGACAGACAGACAGACAGACAAACAGACAGACAGACAGACAGACAGACAGACACACACACACGCCGGCGAAAACTTAACCCCATTGGCAGAGGTAATAAACACAGCCGAACAGTTTCTCTGTAACTTGCATGTGTACCAGTGGTTCTGTTGCATAACCATAAGTTGAAACCTACCTTCTTCTGATGAGGCCGTCTCAACTGGCGGTTTCTTTTCTGTGGGGGCGGGCAGCGTTTTCTTCTGAAGACTCATCTCGTTCCTGATGTCGTTGATGGTCTTCTTGAGCAGCTTTAGGCGCTTGCTGCGCGATGGGCTGGACTTCATGGCTGTGGTCAGGTCCAGTTTCTCCAGCAGCTCACGCAGCTGCTCTTCCAGGGACATGTGCGCGCGGTTGGCTGGGACCAACAGCCGGTCAACTGGAAGACAAACAATGACCATTCATCAACACAACACAACACACACACACACATACAAACGCACACATGCGCTCCAGAGCAGCAGTCTGAAAAGCACAATTTGGATGAACTGGACCTGAAACAGAAAGGACTGTAGTGTCCCCCTGTCCAGACAGATGCAATATACTAATACGATCCTGGACAGTGAACTGGGTTTGCCAGTTTGTGACCACTCTACACAGAAGTTACTCATTGGCTGCAACTCAATGTATCCCCTCACCCCTCAAAGACTAGACTTAGAATGGACACTGAGATTCCCTCTTTGTCCAACATTATTTTAAAACCTGCCCCCCACACGGTGTGTTCAAGTGTTGAATGTAGTTTTGTCTATTTACCGTCGTCCCATGTGAAAGGGGCTTGTGCCTCCAGCTTGGGCTGCTCAGGCAGGTGCAGGCCACTTTCTCTGTCAAAGCCGATGCGCTCCACATCTTTCCTGGTCTTCCTCAGCAGTGCTCCGCCGTGGTCTCGGAGGCGCACCGCTGCTCGGTAGAAGAAGGTGTCCTTGGCATTGTACTTCATACAGTTGGCAATGATCAGATTGAAGTCTGCCTCAAACTCGTCCAAGTTGCAGTAAGCGTGGGCATCGATGCGTTGCCTCATAGTGGAAAAGTCCATGGGGTGTTTAATGTGATCAAGGTAGTCAGGAACCTAAGAGATTACAATAGATTTAAACAAGGGTTGTATTTCACTTACAGTCAACACCATCACTCCACATGTGTATCCAGCATGCAAATGGGTTCATCAAGCATAGTTAAATCTTTGCTTGGCTAGGTGTGACTTCAAGAATGCGATGCTAATCATAAAGCTGTATTACTTGTAAACATCAAAGGGCATTTCATGACTTTTCCAAAAATAATAAACATATTTGCCTACTTACTTCAGTAAGGCTAACAGGCTGTGCAAAGACCTTGGCCTGGTCTTTCTCCTGCAGTTGGTCTAGCACTGCACGCAGCAGGATGCTGAACGGGCTGAGCTGCACCTCCAGAACATTCTGCTGTAACCTCATCTAGCATGAGACAAGAAAGCACAAAAACCACCTCCATCACTAACACAGTCATTCACAAGAGACAAGAGATGTGTTCAAGTCAAGCGTTCATAAGATATGCGTTCATCAATATATGTGATTACCAACCATGAGAAATAACACCGAAAAATA